>OU426979.1:159005381-159196064 GCA_911387785.2 Aelia acuminata | reverse complement strand
CGCCCCCCCACCCTCTTCGTCGAAATAAAAAAATTATAATATTTTTGAAATCCCCGTATCCGGAAACATAAGAATGCTCCCTTATTTCAATGAAATCCGTAAATGTTAAATTATTTGTAAAGCGAGCACCCCCGCACCCTCTCGTCGAAATAAAAAAAAATATAATATTTTGAAATCCCCGTATCCGGAAACATAAGAATGCACCCTTATTTCAATGAAATCTGTAAATGTTAAATTATGTGTAAAGCGAGCGCCCCCCCCCCCCCCTACCCTCTCGTCGAAATAAAAAAATTATAATATTTTTGAAATCCCCGTATCCGGAAACATAAGAATGCACCCTTATTTCAATGAAATCCGTAAATGTTTAAATTATTTATAGAAGCGAGCGCCCCCCCCCCACCCTCTCGCTCGAAATAAAAAAAAATATAATATTTTTGAAATCCCCGTATCCGGAAACATAAGAATGCACCTTTATTTCAATGAAATCCGTAAATGTTAAATTATTTATAAAGCGAGCGCCCCCCCCCACCCTCTCGTCGAAATAAAAAAAAATATAATATTTTTGAAATCCCCGTATCCGGAAACATAAGAATGCACCCTTATTTCAATGAAATCCGTAAATGTTAAATTATTTATAAAGCGAGCGCCCCCCCACCCTCTCGTCGAAATAAAAAAAATATACTATTTTTTGAAATCTCCGTATCCGGAAACATAATAATGCACCCTTATTTCAATGAAATCTGTAAATGTTAAATTATTTGTAAAGCGAGCGCCCCCCCCCCCCCCCCACCCTCTCGTCGAAATAAAAAAATTATAATATTTTTGAAATCTCCGTATCCGGAAACATAAGAATGCACCCTTATTTCAATGAAATCTGTAAATGTTAAATTATTTGTCAATATATTGCCCCCCCCCCCCTCTCACGAAGAAATAAAAAAATTATAATATTTTTGAAATCTCCGTATACCAAAACATAAGAATGCACCCTCATTTCAATGAAATCCCTAAATGTTAAATTATTTAAATCTGAGCCCCCCTCCACATTAACCCCACTTTCCAATTTTTATAGAACAACTTTAAAATTTATAAATATTACTACATAAAACATAAAAATGTACTCAAATATAGAAGAAATTTTCTCCTGTACTCAACTTTTCTGTTCTTGATTACCGGATTACTCAGAGAAAAAATAAGTTGAGTACTTTCGATAAATTCAGTAATCAAGCTGTTGATTACTCCGTACTCATATTACACATTTTTGCCCATCTCTACTCTATTGTGTCCTCCACACCTATTCTGACAATTATTAAAGATCCACTAAAACAAACTTATATTTCATTCAGAAATCTATTGTGGGACCAAAGTTTGTAAATTAAAATATCATTATTAAAGATTTTCTTGTAGATATTTTTCACGGCAAAAAAACTGCTTTAAATGTTTTGAGCATCACTTGTTTTTATACGCATGTACTCCCTGAAAAACAATAATTTTTTTTATAAATAAAAGTTTTATTTTTATTTGAGACCGTACATTAAGTTACCATGGAAACAAATGATTCCCATTAAAGATGTAGGGTAAAACACCGAATTGTGGGCATCCCTCCCACATTTCGGCACTCCCTACCATTTTTTCAAGAACATTAAGCTTCTGGAATCGTCTAGAACTACCGAGAGACACTGGAGAACAGTTAATCAAGAGGACCTATAAATAAATATATATGACCCCTGAGAAGGACGTTGGAGGTTTCTTACGATTTTGTTTAGAAACTCACTTGGACTTTATGGGAAATAGCAAGGTATAAACTGCTATTTATTTACTTTTTTTCAGTTTTATCTTTCTTTGCTAGCTCATAATATAAAATCTTAGTATTTACATTAATCAATTGATTAAACGGACAAAAAATGATCCGTGAAAAATGTAATTTTTTTGCAAGTAAACTGGAACAAGAAAGAGAATAATTAACTCACAGGCCATGGAGATGGCGAGAATCGGGCTGATGATATCGACATGGCCATCCATGATGAAAAATATGAACGATTTACAGTTCGCGAACTTGAGGTTCCTGGAGATCCATCCTCCCAACAAGATATGGTCAATAAATTGACTCAGGAACTTGCATTTGTAAACGATGCCTGTAAAAAAAACAAAAAAAAAAAAAACACACACACATGTATATTGTAATATCTTCAGAAAGGCTCTAAAAGTATCCTTTTTAAACTGTAAATAACACAAGTAGGTATAGGTTTGATTATTTCATTGAAGGATAAATATTCAATGTTCTGTTATGTCATTTGTTTTGTTAATGTTAATTCTGTCCATTAATGTTCTCTCTATATATAATTCTGAATTTTACCTGAAGGTCGTATGTTTTATAATGTACATAGCCTGCTTAATAGAGAGTCTGGAATTGCGCAGAGAGAAGCTAATAATGATGACAGAATTAATGATTCATGTGATTTAGAATTGATCGGCTAAAAAACCATAAAGCTCTAGGACATGATAATCTTCCAGCCAAATTATTTAAGCACGGAGGAAACGAACTGTTCAAGACACTGAGAGATATGATGTTAACGGTATGGATAAAGGAAATCATGCCTAAGGACTGGAATATGACGGTGATTTGCCCCATTTTTAAGAGGGGAGACACCCTAGAATGCAGCAACTATAGAGGCATTTCCCTACTCCCCTACATCTAAAAAATTCTGTCACATATTCTCTACCAGAAGTTACTGCCATATGCAGAGAATAAACTAGGAGTGTACCAGGCAGGGTTTTGAAAGAACAGGTCTACAATAGATCGAATATTCTCCCTCCGCATGATTCTGGAGAAGACTAGAGAATATAAGGTCCAAACACATCACCTCTTTATTGATTTTGAGGCTGTGTATGACAGCATCCTTAGACCTGCCATCTTTGACACCCTTATTGAGATGGAAGTGCCCCCTAAGCTGGTCCGCCTGATAAAGATGACGATGGAAGGTGTACAGTGCATGATACGAATACAGGGTGACCCATCGGATCAATTCCATACAGAGCGCGGAGTCTGATAGGAAGATCCCTAGTTGCCGCTAAGGAAGCTTTCACCAGGGTGGAAAGATCTGCTTGTGAGGTGGGGCTCAAAGTAAATGAACAAAAAACAAAGTATATGTGTACCGACGCTGAAGTTACTGACATTGCTGTAGCAGGGGGTAGATAAGATTGTATATCTGGGTAGCCAGGTAGACCGCTATAATGACATGCATCAAGAAATTAAAAGAAGGATTGTAGCGGCTAATAGGTGCCTTTTTGATTTGCACAAATATATGAGGAGCAAAATCTTTTCTCGTGCGTCCAAAATCAGGATACGTATACAAAACCCTCATACGCCCTGTATTGCTTTACTCCTCGGAATGCTGGATCCTCTCGAAAAGTGACGAGATAAACATACTAACGTTCGAAAGAAAGGAAGATCTTTCTGGAAGGACCTACCCATGAAGGGGAAATCTGGAGGCAAAGGACAAATCAAGAGTTAAACCAGCTTTTTAATAAATGTAATATAGTCCGGACCCTGAAGATTGACAGACTTAGATGGGCTGGTCATGTCGCGAGGATGTGTGAAATGGAAACTCCGAGGAAGCTGACAGACGAGCGGATATATGGTACACGGAGAGTGGGCAGATCTAGGGCTAGATGGATGGATGGTATCTCAAATGATACGAGGACGATTATGAATTTAAGAGGAATCTGGGAGGTGGTGATGAAATTGCTACAGTTTCACAGCGCTTTCCAGGCCATTTCATATGATGTACGACATTGTAGAGGTTGGTAGGTACCTAAAAAATGATCTCATAAATAAATTCAAAATCTCGATTTAAATTTTCTCAGAAAAGGCATGTTTAAAAATTGTATTTAATTTTTTTTTAAATAATAAGCAATATCATATGTGTCTAGTTATACAATAAACTTTAAATGTGGGATGAAGATCGCTTCATTACTAAAAAAATTGAAAACTAATGGTAAAATTCCATAAATTAAACTTTGCATTCAAAATAATTACTAAAATTATGCCAATATTTACATTTTCATACTGGAAACATGAAACAATTGATAATAATGGTTCCACTAATAAGCCGAGGTAAATAACTACATTTTTTCGCTAAAACGCCAAAGTAAACTATGCGCCCAACTCCAAATTTTGAGAAAACTGAATGCTGATTAAATTAAAAATTATCAAACTAAAGATTTTTATTAAACTCGTCATATTTATTGAGAAACTGGTATTCTCTGATTTGTTCTGATGGGGCTTGAATAGCGAAGGAAACTTTCTATCATACAAAGTACCTTTGATTTTGTTTGTATGTAGAAATTAACTAGTCTCTAATCTTCCCTAGTAATAAGAAATGGCTAAATATAAAATATGAGTGAATTCGATAAAAATGCACAGAAGAAATAAAGAATTTTTTTTCTACGAGATGAAAATTTCAATTTCCGTTATGAGTGCACGGTACTACTTTCGCTATTCCCCTTCTGGCTTTGACTGCTGATAAGCACACTGCTATCTGTTGGTCACCATACGAACTACTAGGACCGCCATCTTTCTCCTATTTCCCCCTCCTGTTTGAAAAATAACCATCTTACTTCAGCATTACGTCGTTTTTACGTCACAAAATATCTCACCCATCGGAAATTTACACATCGATTTTGTGTCAGTCGATATGATTAACTAACTTTTAAAAAACCCGCGTCTCCCCACCTTTTGCTCCATCATACATCATTTTCTATCCATTTCTCCGACTATTTCGAAGAATCAGTATTTCGAACTGTATTCGGAGTCGCTGAATAATTCAAACCTATACCATAACGTCCTTTTTCATTTAACAATTCATTTTTAAAAACCACTTCGATCACTTTTTTAATAATAAACTCTAGACATTCCATGAAAATGAAAAATTCATATTAAACGTTATTTTTAAAAACCACTTCGATCACATATTTAATAATAAACCCTAGACATTCTATGAACATGAAAGATGGGAAAAATTCATATTAAATAATGGTCAATGTATTGTACACTAAATTATGTAAATAATCGACTGAGTTTTATTTCACCCTGAAAAACCGAATAGATTTATTTGTCAACCTAATAACATCTTTATTTCTCACAAAGGAGACTAAGGGTTTATATGTAGCACATTTAAAAGTTAAATCAGAGTTAACTACTATGCTATGATAGTTAACTCTTATTTATGCTATTGCTAGCTAATTAGTGGGCTAAAGATGGATAGGGTTTCTGTCAAATAAGCTAAATTAAATAAATTATTATTATTTATTTAATTTAGCCTAATTTACAGCAACGAATTTAGCATAACGAATAATTACATAATTACTTGTATTTGGTATGGTCTAGGTTCAATATTAATATTTTACAGGCTCTAAAATACTAATAATTCGAAAAATGATAACATTTTGATGAAACGTAATGTTTGATAGATGGAAGGGTGGGGAGACGCGTGATTTTCAATGTACAAAAAGTACGATAAATTTATGTTTATATGCCAGGAATAGGTGAGAGTGGTTAGGGTTGAGATGACGTCACGGTCCGATAGTACTAAAATAGGCGCGTAATATAATTCTAACTTAGCCATAAATTCAGCCTTTAACGGCTAAGAAGAGAGGTGGTGGGGATGGTAGTTTGCATGGTGACTAACAGACAGCAGGGTGCTCATCAGCTGTCATCTGTTGGTCACCATGCAAACTACTAGCACCGCCATGTTTCCCCTATTGCCCCTCCTGATTGAAAATTAACCGCCTTGCCTCAGTATTACGTCATTTTTACGTCACACACTGTCTCACCCCATCTGAAAGGAACACATCGATTTTGTGCGAGTCGATATAATTATCTAACTTTTAAAAAATCCGCGTCTCCCCACCATTTGCTCCATCATACTTTACTTTCTATCTATTTCTCCGAATATTTCGAAGAATCAGTATTTCGAACCATATTCGGAGTCGCTGCATAATTCAAACCTATACTACCATAACCTACTTTTTCATTTTAAAAAACCACTTCGATCAGTTTTTTTAATAATAAACCCTAGACATTCTATGAAGATGAAAGATGGGAAAAATTTATATTAAGTAATGGTCAATGTATTGTACTTTATTAATGTAAATAATCGACTGATAATAAGTGAGGATGAGATAATTAAGGATGAGAATAAGTGAAAAATAGAGGAGAGGAAAAATAGCAATGGGTACTTACTTGTGAAAATTCTTATATTATGTATTTATAATATAATATAGTTATACTTTCCGGCAAAATGGTTTATAGTATGGAAACAAGGTTTGGTTAATAAAGGTTCTATTTTTTTGAAGAGGAATAGGATATGATACAATTGTTGGATTTAGATATATTAAAATTAGAAAGAAATTATAAGCTGACATCCTTTCATGTATGATTTTTATTTCTTCTTTCAAATGTAAATATTACCCACAAAATAGGTGGTTTCATATTGTGAAAAATAACAGTGGAATTAGATAAGCATCTTCAATGAAATAAATCCTATCTCTTAATTTTTTTTAACTTTAACTTTTTGAAAAGTATGTATATGTCAGTTCTTCAAAAAAGTATAGGCATAATGAAAAGATAATAGGTTATAGAAAAACAAAGAAGTGGATAAATTGTTAATAAAAAAGTGGATTGATAAGGAACTTATAGGCATAACGAATAGTTACGTAATTACTTTTATTCGGAACGGTATAGGTTCAATATTAATATTTTTCAGGGACTCTAAAATACTAATACATACTTCGAAAAATGATAACATTTCGATGAAGAGTAATGTTCTATAGATGCAATGGTGGGGAGACGCGGTATTTTCAAAATTAATCATATGTACAGAAAGTACGATTAATCGATGTTTATTTGCCAGGAATAGGTGAGAGTGGTTAGGGTTGAGATGACGTCACGGTCAGATAGTACTAAAATAGGCGCATAACATAATTCTAACTTCGCCATAAATTCAGCCTTTAACAGGTAAGAAGAGAGGTGGGGATGGTAGTTCGCATGGTGACCAACAGATAGCAGCGTGCTTATCAGCTGTCAAAGCCAGCAGGGGAATAGGGGAAGTAGTATCACTCTTTTTATCATTTTTATCTATATAATCGTAGTGTTATCTACAAAGTCGCTTTATTAATAGTTAAAAAAAAGATTGTGGGGCAACACTGCTTAGACTATATAGCCTGATAAAAAATATAATAACCTCTCAGATATGTGATTAGATTACAATTAATTAACATATACTATTCGTTTTATATCAATGTAATTAATTTACGTAATTATAATTCCGACATTCGAATTCTTGATTCTTTTGGTAAAAGTAACTTTCATGAATGTCTCCATAAAAAATGAAATACCTAATGGTAGAATTTGGCCCTCTTAGCGAAGGATTATTTCGTCTTTGCATTTGACATTTCCCATTGTCGCTAATAACACTGGTCAACAGTATTTACAACAGTACAACAGTATTGTTAAAATTGGTAAATGTGACTGTCTCATATGTATTTTGCTATGATAATTCCGAATATGACCATCAAAATTGTCCACGGGGCTCAGATTTTTAGTGTTTATAAATTTTGTAAAAAAAAAAGTGACATTTCATAGCTGTGGACGTGTCTTGATTAACATGGGTGATTCTCATTTTAGGGTCAAGTTTTAGTCCATTACAACTTGTACATAAATGGTTAAGCCTAACCTGATTTTTTTTTTCTATTGCTGTAGATGAAGGTATATTTCTTCATAATCAATATATATTATAAAGCAAAGTGTACAATGTGCGTGCCGATAAGGCTCAAAAACGACTCAACGTACGTTTAAGAAAGTTACGTCAGCGTGTTCCTATATAACCCCTAACGGAGAAGAAGGTTTCCGTTTTTCTCTTAAGGGGGTAAAATTGAAGAGAAAAGGACTGGAATTTTAAGCCTCTCGCACCATGTAATTACCCTACCTGAGAATGACATACGAGTTTATGAATGAAAAATTTAATTCCAGCTGCAGACTACCAGGAAGCGCTAGGGTGTGTTTCACTCAATGTTTATTGTTCATTCATTCCGTTCAGTTTGTAAAGGTTAGATATTTTTTGTAGAGGTTAGATATTTTTCAGCTGATCTTTTTAAATTACTAAAAAATCAAGCGAAAAAAAATAGTTTCACCTTTTCTTTCAAAATAAAATATGAGTGAACATTTTTTAGTAGTACAGAGAGCGAATAAAAACAGACTAAAAAAAAAAAAAAAAGAAGAGCTAAATTGACTGGTTATAAATCGAAAATAAAAAGTTTGAAGTGTTCTTATTGTATGTAATTATGAAAAATGGTTTTATTACTATGTATGATGAGCATTCCAGTTGACAAAATGACTAACTCCAATTACAGCATTGTTTCAAAAATATTTTATCACCCCTCATAGTTCAGGATAAAAAGAAATATGATGAAAAAATTGTGCCCTCATGATATTTTGGTTTTCACTTTGTAATAGTAGGTGCAGAATCCTGCCAAATTACGGGGAGGGGGAATATCTTAAGGGAGGTTGAACTGGAAGAAAGGTCTTAAAAAAAAAGTTTCTACGAATCTTCGGTAGTTTCTAGACTTCTGGATCTAATAGGACCATCACAATAGTCGGCGCTTAAGTTGTACTCGAAATATAGTTTTTTTAACTAAAAGATTTTTTTAATCAATAGATTTTTAAGTTATTACTTATTATCTGCTGACTGCTTGGAATGGGCTTATAGGATTCAGAATCACAGAAACCATCAAAACCGATGCATTACTAGACAAAGTTGATGCAAAATTAATTGTTCATTCCCTATAAACTATATAGGGTTCCTTATTCGGGCGGACTCTGCAGTCCGCCTGCTCTCTCTTGAATCTTAATATTGATACCATGTTAAAAGTTTCAAGAAAGTGCTAATTTTGTTCTATATTTCCTTTAATTTTAAAGTTTTTCTGTTATTAAAACTACCACACAACTACCGGAGCGAAGCCGGGCACCCTAGCTAGTAAAACATTAAAAATGAAAATATTAATGAATAATATGACTTTATAATTACTTAAGCTACTAAAATGACATTACCACGTAGTGTCGCACTCTCGATTTTGTAGTAAATATATATTCCTTTTCTTTTGAAACATACGTTTAATGTTAGTGAAGTTTATTTCCACTCATAAAGAATAACCGAAGCATTCTGAATTATTATTTTTTTTTAATTTTTGTTAACAGTAAGTATGTTTAAGTAGTTTCAAAACTTTGTCCCTTCACTTTGACGTCATTACCGATAACAAAACAAAACGGCAGAGATGAAGCCTTGAAAAAGGGGGGGGATTTCTTGTGAGTGTTGTGGTCACCATCGAGTCAAAGGGCAACCACCTGTGAATTAATCGACTTCAGTTGGGAGGCGGCCTCCGCGCATGTGTCTCATAAAAAAAATCACGTACTTTTATGCACGCTTTCTTTTCAAATTATATCATTCTTTATATCATAATAATTTGACTATAGTTTGTCTAAGCCAGTTGGCAAAAAGAGATTATCTCAATTAGTTACACGGCGGTTTTGGCCGAATAAAATACGTGGAAATGTATTTATTTTATTTATATAATAAAATTCCCACGCCCGAATTAATAGCTCGGTAATGATTATTTTAACATTATTTTGTTATTTTATTTTTGTTCTTATTATTTAACATTATTTTGTTATGAAAATTGCTCATAATCTGAGAATCACCCATATATTCTATTTATTTGCTCTAAATAAGGCTCACCATCAATGAACGATAATATTAGATGTAGTAGAGATAAAAAAATAGTCGTCTGAACTCTTAAAGCATGTTTGGCTAGCAATTTTCAACAGGCTTAGTCAAAACACTGGCCACCAGACACTGGGTCCAAACATGAGTCCCCTCCGGACTCATCTCATCAGTCTACATCTGTGAGCCGGCTTAATTAGGTGCCTCTATTAATTTAGTCCACATTAACAGTCCAAATGTACGAGCGCCAAAATGCAGCATGAAATCATCAACGGCTACATTTTGAATTAAATTACGATAAGAAAGCCGATTAAATAAAATTGCTAGTTTTAACACTATATTATTTTATTTTGCATTAATCCTGTCATAATTCAATTATCATTATTAATATTTAGGAGTAATTATTTATTACATTTGTTTTTACTAATATTTCCTTGAATGATTCTTAATTTCTTTAATTTTTATTCCACACAGAAATGTTTATGATGATTGATAATGGACAACAAGTCCGAAACGTCTCACACGATAAAGTAAATGAAGAAAAAAAAAAGTCTTTAAATAGAATAAGTTGGATAATCATCACTCGAAATAAAAAAAGCTAATGAAAAAAATTAATTAGTATGTTTTTTCCTGTTTTGAAAGATTTGTCAGTAATGATCTATTAGCTTCGGTTTATCTCTAACACTGCTCAATCGAATGTAAAAAAAAAAAAAATAAAAAATAAAAAAAAAATAAATAAAATAAAAATTGGAACATTGAAATCGTATTAATCCATTTTTTCCCACAGAGATTTTATGGTTTGGTTTTTTTTTTTTTTTTTTTAGTTAATGAATTTTAATATTTTTTTGAGTATATTATGAGATTTTTGTTTTTATTGCTATTTTTAATTAATGAGGATAGAAATTATTTCTAAAAATGTCTATATTTTGTAATTATATAAAATCCTTGCCCCTGAGACAAAATGCTTTTCAATTTGCAATCAGAACACTAAATTCTAAAAGAAGCAATAATTATAATTTATTTAACAGACAAAAAGTTAAATTTTGTTGTTTACTGTAATATTTAACTTAATAAACTACTAAATAGCGCCACTAAATCATCTATTAAATAGCGCCTTAGATGTGAACTCACTGACGGTGTAGGCAAAGATGAGATTCCACCCTACGAGGAAGGCGACGAACTCGCACATGGTGCTGTAGCAGTAGTGGTAGTGGGCACCGACAGCAGGCATCAAGGCGGCCATCTCGGCATAGCAGGCAGCTGTTGGACACCACAATATTCATTACCTTCAAATGTATTAACATATAAATCATTGCCACACTTATATTTATCAATAATCTCTAAATATTTGTATTACATATTATAAATTATGATTACATATAACAAAAAAATCTGGTGCGTGCGCGCAACACACAACTTTCACTTACCAACTTACCTAGATTAGAAATTGACATGTTTTGCTAAATATAATTTCCCAAAGTCACACATTTTTCTACATTCATATCTTATTTTTGTTAATCGTTAAAGCCGTTTTTGAGTAAATAAAAAAAAACCGTGAAAATGATACAAAATTTATTAAGTAAAGTCCACCCTCCCGTAGATCAATTTTGATGAAATTTTTACAATCATATCTCGGGCATATAAATACATCAAATACCAAGTTTGATCAAAATCGTTAAAACCGTTTTTGAGTAAATAAAAAAACACGTGAAAATGATACAAAATTTATCAAGTAAAGTCCCCCCTCCGGTTAATCAATTTTGATGAAATTTTTACAGTCATATTTCGGGCATATAAATCGATCAAATACTCAGTTTAATCAAAATCGTTAGAGCCGTTTTTGAGAAAATCGAAAAAAACGTAAAAAGTTATTAACTAAAGTACCCCCTCCCTTTGAGCAATTTTAATGAAATTTTTGCTGTCACATCGCGGGCATATACCTACACTAAATACCCAATTTCAGGTTCCCACGGTTTATAGTTTTTGAGCTAGTCTGTTCACATACACACACACACACACACACAGACCATTTCGCGGGACTTGGTTATTTCGACTCAGGGGGTCCCAAAACGTGTATTTCCGTTGAAAACCGGAAGTCGAAAATTTTCACGATCGCAATACTTCCACTTACTATATATTTCATATATAGGTAAGTGAAAGTAAAAATGTGGTGCACACACAACTTTCAATTAACATTCTCCTTGCTTTGACTTGAGATGGATATTATTTTGGACATCAAAGGCGTTTGTGGCAATGAAAATTAAAAGCGGACAATTTTTTTTTTTTTTAATTTTTATTGGGAACTACCGCCGTCAGTGCTTATGTATATTCATAGCGGTCTGCCTAGAATATGGAGAGTGGAGTGGCTCCACTTAGTTATGGAACTCCGGATTTTATAAATAAATATGCCCTAGGCCCAAACAGAGTATTAACGCCACTCAACAGTCGAGTTTTGGCCCGTTTTAAGATGTATCGTGAATGGGAATCGATAGAGATGCTTTACTTTATACAATATATTGGAACTTTGGAACTTTTCTATTAAAAAACATTTAATTCTTCTTGAGTCACTAAATTCAGTCACTAAAATATTTCTTTATTTAAATCTATTGTTGGGACAATGGTTATTCAAATAAAGTGTAAGATGAGCTGGATGAGGGATCTGGGATCATACTTCGCAAGAGAAAGAGCCGAGCTAGATGCTCGTTCCATCAACACTTACAACACGTTGACAACTTTTACGCATGCGTAAAACTTTACTAACAGCCAATTGTTACCAAGTATTGTAAGGCGTAATGCGCATGCGGATGAGTTGACAAAGCGTTTTGGGTGCGTGTTGGAACATAACCTATTTAACATAAATCATTTGTTTCCATCGTAACTAAATTATATTTTCACGACAAAGAAATAGAGGAAAGATGCATAATATGCATTGACAAAGATAAAAAAAAAAAAAAAAAAAAAAAAATCCTGTACCACTAAAACCCATGGAGGGTCTTGGATTCAGTACTGTGTAAGGATGCGCTGTTTCTTGGTCAGAGGTCGTGCAAGGAGGTGATTTGAACGTGATCACGCTCAATCGCTAGGTTTTCCCCCTTAATTTTTCGATTAAGCGTACCGACTTTATAGAGGCTGGGTTTGCCCCAGGAGGGTCTCTCGGCCCACGAGGCGAACTGTGGCAGAATAATAAAGATATCCTCCTTCAAGCCAGATTCGAACTCGGGACCTTGATCACAGCAATTCACTGCCTTACCAGTGAGCTAACCCACTCCCAAAGATAAAAAAAAAAATAAATAAAAACTATTCTAATAGTTTTATAGTGAGTGAATGCGTGGGGCCGGGATAGCCGAGCGTGTAGGAGCGCGACCCGTTGTAGCACGCTCGAGCCGAACGGCGGCGGTTCGAATCCGCCCTGGGAGGGTTGACTTTTATTTCGTGGAGGCCCCACGGAATAAATCTCGACCCTCCCACCATGGTTAGATTAGAATAGGTCGGTTACACCTGTAGAGTAACCCCCCGTATGCCACACATTGCCAGGTAGGGGTACCGAACAAAAAAAAAAGTGAGTGAATGCGAAGAAAAGCAAGTAGAGCTCAAAATATTTACAGCAGTTTCTTTAAACATATGAAGGGTCATGGGGAAAAACCACGGTAGTCCAATCTAGTCCATTCTGAGAAAAATGAAATTTGAAGCTTATGGTCCCCTTGATCCATTTTCCGAAAGTTAAAATTGGTTTCAAAAAGCATATTCCATTAACCCAGATAATTGTTTACCACTATACAAAATTTCCAAAACCAAATAGTAATTTAAATGCCAATCAAATAACAAAGCATCACCAAAATGCTCATTGTTGGCGGGAAAAAACACTGTAGTCCATTGCTTATTTGTTTGTGACCTGTAAATTATTACTACATTTTTGGGTAAACTAACAAAACAATAATACTTTAAATAACGAATTTATTTCTATTTGCTAATAGAAATAAATTTGTTTCTCTATTCTGTCTACAAATCATATATTTCTGAACACCCTCGCACCAACATCTTTAGCTTTTGTGATGCCATGGCTATCCTTTTATCACAACAAAATCCTACTATCGCATCCTTCGCCCTTCAAAACCATCTATTTGAACTAGAAAGTGGTTCGAAAAATGGAGAATCAAAATTAATTCCACCAAGTCAAATCACGTCAGTTTTTCTTTACGAAAATCGACTCTTTGTGAGGTCGATAGTTATGTTACCCGCGTTGATCTTTTGGCCCCTTCCCAGTATTAGTTAAACTTTTATTAATGAACCGGACTCGAGTTTCATTAATCCCATGAATTGACAAAAAAGCCTTCAAAAAAACTTGAATATCACTGTATTGATAATTATTGTTCTCGTCTTTCACTGTAACTTTATAAACGTAAGAAGAGTTTAGTTCCGGGACGACGACTTTGGATTGGTATAGCAGTTATGAGACCGCTAAGGAAGGCATTTTGTTCATCTCTTGACAACATATTAATAAAATTAGATAATATTTTGTTTCTTGCAGATAAAGGAACGTTTTCAAAACACTTAAATCGTTTACAAAAACAGTTTTCACCTGAATCGTGAGTTGAAAGTCTGAGTTTTTTTCATGACATCAGACATTCGGCGTTTTTTTTTTCTCTTTTTTTTTTTTATTAATTTTGTACACTTGTATTCATCTTTATTAGAACTAAAGTCACTGTTCATTTACACTTCAACCACAAACAAACAATACAGAAATGGACTATTGTTAATCTTTTCCCGACACTCTGGACTTCAGCTGTTTTTCCCCCTCGTATCGATTTTAAATTATAGATTTTATGTGGACTGTCGTTTTTTTTCTCGACTGCAACAAGTATGAAAAGAAAGTACACTTCCTATACTATCAGATGGCACCACTTGTTTCAAATCAACAAAAAGTGGACTACTGTGGTTTTTCCCCCTGAACCTTCATATGGTCGCATATAATACTTATATTCTTACATATAAATTGCATTTAAAAGATGATCAAAACATTTCTGTTTTTATCTTTAGTAGATTGGTATGTGAAAGTTGTGTATTGCTCGCATTCCACCAGATTTTTTTTAAAAATTAACTGTTTTTTTTTTTTTAGAAATAAACTTTTATATTTTTATTTATTTCGAACATCATGACTTACCATTTATGAAGAGCGCCGGAGTGTAGACGATCCAGAAGAGGAAGAGGAAGTCACCGTGCTTTAGGACATGTCTAGGTATGCAATGGAAGAAAGTCCTCCCTACAGTGACCGCGAAGGAGAAGAGTACCATCTCCTCCTTGGTGTAGACACGGGTCATCGGGTTCACTTCGCGGTAGAAGTTCTGCTTCTGCAGGGACATCGTCATCCATATACGTTTCAACTGTCGTTCATAAAATCATAATCAACCAACATAGCTCCCGCAAAGAGTAGGATATGTCTACGATCATTATGTAGTATATTGTCTAGGATTATACAGCATGTCTAGGATTTTGTGAAACGTGAAGATCCAGTTAAAGTAATGGACGTCCATTTATATCAATTAATAGAAGTAAATCATATATCTAAATAATAAACTTGTTCGACTGAAAGCGAATAACATAAGCGAGATAAGTTTACTTTTGACTGCTGTGCTTCTGTGCGCAAACCCTGTTGGTTTGCTGGCGTAAAATTATAACGGTCTTCAACACCATGTTGTTCCAATATCATTTATCTATTTTCGTTTATATAAATCTTCTTATTTATTATATTTCTTTATTTCTTACTCTTCTACTTTTTCTTGGAGCTCTTCCTTAATTAGCTAGCTAAAAAGCTACCAGATCCTTTTTTATTATTATTTGCTTACAATAGTATTAATTTTACAGGTCAAATACAATTGTATACAAAGGAACGTGTCACATTTATTAACATCGAATTCGAATCTTATTCAGAAAACGGAAGCAAGTTACTTTTTGGAACTGTAACCGGTTACTTTTTACTATCCAAATTAATGCATTCCCCCACTTATGATAGGATTGGTTAGTGAGTTAATGACAAAAAGACCGGGAGCAGCTACTGTTGCGTTACTATTGAGTAATATGTAGCCGTTCCGTAAGTTGTTTGAAATTTTTCACTTACATTGGGATCGAGGCCACTCTAACTGCTCCAAACAACCAACGCCCAGAAGTAACATAGCAGTAGTGATTCCATGACTTCATTTCTGTATCGAGTCTGCTTACTATACCTGGTGTGTGAGTGAGTCGACCTTCTGATTAACCCGCCGTTGGTCGCGTTGTGAGCATTTTGCTCACACTTGCCGAAAATCTTGTGTATTTCGCTTATTTCTTTTTATTTAATTCTGACATTTTTTCTATTTGTCATTTATACATTAACTCACTTTAGGAAGTTGTTTTTGAAAAAAACAATTGCCGCGCTAAGCCCCTATAAAGCGTTTTGTTCGAAAAAACGGGAGCGTGAGCAAATTGCTCACAGCGCGACCATCCGTGACACAGAACTGAGCCACCGTGCGGGCTATTCCCTGACCTGTACGGACCTGCACGGACTTGTCCATCTCCGCAGTAATTAGCCCAAATCTTGTCAGTAGACGTTTGTCTTTCTTTGATGAAATATTGTAGCTGTTCCGTTTGGTAGTTTAGTTCGGAAAATGAGTGGAACAAGCCGTCCTGCGAAGATAATACGGCTTTTGGAGGATAATCCGGAAGAAAAAAATGACTGTAAGTATTTTCGTCTCTTCTCTTAGGTTTTTTAGTAAAAGGTTAGATTAGTTTTTATATGTTTGAGTAAAATGGGGTATTTCGTTTTTAGATCGTTATTCCTGGCTTCTTGAAATTGAGCTAAGTGGTAATACTGGAGGTCAAATATCTATTCTTCCTCTCGAAAAATCCGTTGACTAGTGCCGGAATACGAGTACCAACGTACCAACTTTATACGATTTTTTATATTTTTATAATTTTTTTTCTTTTCAACTAAAAATTTCTTATTTTTCTTTTTGTTATTTTGAGTAATGTATGCTAATGCAGTTTTCTTACAATAACTACTTCTTTTTTTAAACTAAAAATAGTGTTAATAAAGACTTTTATTCTTGTTCATTCTCTTCTATTCATTCCACTCCTATAAATAAATTATAATAAATGCATTAACCTGATGAAAACACCTTAAACAGATTAATAATTTAATGATAAAGATATTCTAAATTAAAAGAAACAAAAATATTGCGAAGAATGCTGCTGAAAAGTAATAGAATCTCCAAAAACTGAGGTGTGAGCAATTTGCTCACGCGCGACCAACGGTGTCCCACGGAGGGGCGCGACCAGCGCCGGGTTAAACCTTAAGAGTGTAAAGGCACCTTAAGAAGAGACATTTTATTTAGCCTAATGAATGTTTCAACAAGGATTTTGGACCATCATGGTACGATAGTTCGACTACTGCGCATGTCTCTTCCTCCACTCTTATCATAATTCAAATGGTTGAATTACCGTTCAAAAAGTGATTTAGCTCTTGTTGGAACATTTGGCCGTTACTGAATGCGAACTGCACGTGCGAAAGAGTCATGAACGTGACTGAGCTGCTATTTGAATAAACCTTTTATTTAAGTCTAGTAGTTACCTGTTGGTGTCGCTCACTTCAGCGATGGGTTATTACAGATAGAAATGAAAAACTTACCGATTGCCAAGGAGCTGACACCGCCTCCATTATTTTTACAGACATTATTATCAAATACAAAATAACCTAGCGAGACAAGTAAATTCTTTTTTGCAGCAAAAACTCAAAACAAACATATGTCAACTCGAAATCGATAAAAACCATAGGCTTGGTTAATATCATTTTGTTTTTGATTTTAATTAATCAAACTAAATCACTTAGTAATTAACATTTTATTATTTTATCATAAATAAGTAAAACAGCTTTGGTGTTATAGAGTTTAATTTTTCACTTTTTCAATGTGTTGAAAAAATATACTCTATAACATGGTGCAGGTGAAAATATATAGGGGAAGGTGGGGTAAGATGACGAGGTTAAGCTTTCATGTTTTTTTTTTCTGACCACCCTGAATGAATGAGAGAACTGAAAATGTAATGAAAAGTTTGTCAATATATTACCCGGTGTAAATCTTGTTTAAAATTGTGTTATTAAAATTCAATGAGGAGATCCAATTTTTAAAAAAAAAAAATCTGGTGCGTGCGCGCAACACACAACTTTCACTTACCAACTTACTTAGATTAGAAATTAATGCGTTTTATTAATTGCCACTTCTCAAATGAACAGAACGGCTTTAATTATGAACAATGGTCTGTCATTAAAGGCGTACTCCGCATGCGTGGGCTCAACGAGTTTTATGAGTTGACTGAATATTTTTCTTTTTTTCTCCTCTTTATGTTTTCTTTATATTTATCATATCTCATATTTAGCCATTTCTTATTTTTAGGCGTAACGAGAGACTGTTAATTTGTCCATGTAAACAGAAACAATGGTACTTTATAAGAAAGAAACAAACAAACAGAAAAGCCCCCCCCCCCCAAAAAGCCCCCTCAGAACATTTTAATAATGGTAAAGCTTACGTGATATTAAAGAACACCTATTTTTCATAAAACATGACGAATTTGATGAAAATCGTTAAAGCCGTTTTTGAGTAATTAAAAAAACACGTGAAAATGATACAAAATTTATTAAGTAAAGTCCCCCCTCCGTTTGACCAATTTTGATGAAATGGGGGCTATCTCATCTTTGGCATATACATCCGTCAAATACCCAGTTTAATCAAAATCGTTAAAGCCGTTTTTGAGTAAATAAAAAAAACACGTGAAAATTATACGAAATTTATTAAGTAAAGTCCCCCTTCCGGTAAATCAATTGTGATGAAATTTTTACAGTCATATCTCGGGCATATTAATACATCAAATACTCAGTTTAATCAAAATCGTTAGAGCCGTTTTTGAGAAAATCGAAAAAAACCTAAAAAGTTATTAAATAAAGTACCCCCTCCCTTTGAGCAATTTTGATGAAATTTTTGCTGTCACATCGCGTGCATATATCTATACTAAATACCCAATTTCAGGTTCGCACGGTTTATAGTTTTTGAGCTAGTCTGTTCACACACACACAGACCATTTCGCGGGACTTGATCATTTGGACTCAGGCGACCCCAAAACGTGTATTTCCGTTGAAAACCGGAAGTCGAAATTTTTCACGATCGCAATACTTCCACTTACTATATATTTCATATATAGGTAAGTGAAAGTAAAAAAGTTATTATTCGTCATCTTACCCCGGCCATGGGGATGACGAACAAAAAAATTTTTTATGAACGCATTGTAAGCCATCTTTATTTAAAAATGAAACATTTAAATATCAAACTTTATTTTAAACATTAATTATAAAAACATTATTTATTAACACAAAAGCGAGCGGCTTGCTTTTGATCCCAATCTGAGCATTCGGCTTGAGCCAATGTGAGGCACTTAAAACAATTGTACCATACTTACGGTGACCATATTTTTACTTTCACTTACCTATATATGAAATATATAGTAAGTGGAAGTATTGCGATCGTGAAAATTTTCGACTTCCGGTTTTCAACGGAAATACACGTTTTGGGACCCCCTGAGTCGAAATAACCAAGTCCCGCGAAATGGTCTGTGTGTGTGTCTGTGTCTGTGTGTGTGTGTGTGTATGTGAACAGACTAGCTCAAAAACTATAAACCGTGGGAACCTGAAATTGGGTATTTAGTGTAGGTATATACCCGCGATGTGACAGCAAAAATTTCATCAAAATTGCTCAAAGGGAGGGGGTACTTTATTTAGTAACTTTTTACGTTTTTTTCGATTTTCTCAAAAACGGCTCTAACGATTTTGATTAAACTGAGTATTTGATCGATTTATATGCCCGAAATATGACTGTAAAAATTTCATCAAAATTGATTAACCGGAAGGGGGACTTTACTTAATAAATTTTGTATCATTTTCACGTGTTTTTTTTATTTACTCAAAAACGGTTTTAACGATTTTGATCAAACTTGGTATTTGATGTATTTATATGCCCGAGATGTGACTGTAAAAATTTCATCAAAATTGATCTACGGGAGGGGGGACTTTACTTAATAAATTTTGTACCATTTTCACATGTTTTTTTTATTTACTCAAAACGGTTTTAACGATTTTGATCAAACTTGGTATTTGATGTATTTATATGCCCGAGATATGACTTTAAAAATTTCATCAAAATTGATCAACGGGAGGGGGGACTTTACTTAATAAATTTTGTATCATTTTCAGGGGTTTTTTACTTTCACTTACCTATATATGAAATATATAGTAAGTGGAAGTATTGCGATCGTGAAAAATTTCGACTTCCGGTTTTCAACGGAAATACACGTTTTGGGGTCCCCTGAGTCCAATTAACCAAGTCCCGCGAAATGGTCTGTGTGTGTGTGTGTCTGTGTGTGTGTGTGTGTGTGTGTGTGTGTGTGTGTGAACAGACTAGCTCAAAAACTATAAGCCGTGTGAACCTGAAATTGGGTATTTAGTGTATGTATATGCCCGCGATGTGACAGCGAAAATTTCATCAAAATCGCTCAAAGGGAGGGGGTACTTTATTTCATAACTTTTTAAGTTTTTTTCTATTTTCTCAAAAACGGCTCTAACGATTTTGATTAAACTGAGTATTTGATCTATTTATATACTTGAGATATGACTGTTAAAATTTCATCAAAATTGATCAACCGGAGGGGGGACTTTACTTAGTAAATTTTGTACCAATATCACGTGTTTTTATTATTTACTCACAAACGGCCTTAACGATTTTGATCAAACTGGGTATTTGATGTATGTATATGACCGAGATACGACTGTAAAAAATTCATCAAAATTGATCAACCGGAGGGGGCACTTTATTTCATAAATTGTTTTCCAATTTATACCTTTCTTTCGACTATCTCAAAAACGGCTTTCATGATTTTGATCAAATTCGCCATATTTAATGAAAATAAGGTGTTCTTAAATATTAGGCAAGCTTTATCGTTATTAAAATGTTCTGAGGTGGCTTAAATGGGGAAGGGGTCTTTTTTGTTTTCCTGTAAACTACACTTGTTTTTGTTTATATGGAAAAATTATCTGTCTCTCGTTTCGGCTAAAAATAAGAAATGGCTAAATATGAGATATGATAAAAATCAAGTAAACATATAGAGGAGAAAAAAAGAAAAATATTCAGTCAACTCATAAAAATCGTTGAGCCCATATATGCGGAGTACGCCTTTATTGACAGAACATTGTTCATAATTAAAACCGTTCTCTTCATTTGAGAAGTGGCAATTAACAAAACGGATTAATTTCTAATCTAAGTAAGTTGGTAAGTGAAAGTTGTGTGTTGCGCGCATCGCACCATATTTTTACCAGTCAAAATCGGGACAAACCTACTGTTGCACAATGCCTATATATTTGTTTATACATATTTGTAAATTTGGAAAATAACGAACAAAAACACAATTTTACATTATTATTTATTATACTTTATTGCACAAGACTTTGAAATATTTATATAATGTACCTATTATACAACTCAGGTAAAGAATTATGAAAATTAGACTGTTTGAAAAAAAAAATTTACATGTAATTAAGGGTCTAACAAGAAGGCTGGCTTTTGTTCCAATCATATTTTTCTGTAGAAGCCAAAGCTTTCATCAAGGTCTTGTTCTTCCTTACTTTATCATACATTTCTACGCATGAAAGATTACAGTTCATTTGAATTATTAAAAGTGCCTTTACGCATTCAATTGACATTTGACTCTTCTCGGACGTCCAAAAGTTGTTAATCAACGAAAAGGCCCGTTCTACTGAAGCATTAGTCCCTGGCAGAGAAAGCACAAATTCCAAGAACATCTTCAGGTTTGGAACTTTTATTTCATTCTTCCGCAAGTTTTCAAAAACAGTCAACCATCTTTGCTCTGTTGTCTTTTTCTGCGTTGCCCATTCTGTTAAGATATTTTCGGACAGTTGAGTGTTCAGCACGCTCAACTCAACAACAAAAATTACTACTTTTTCCTCAGATCTTTAAAAATCGAGACAAATATATTATATTTCGGGACGCCGGGACAAAGCTCTATAAATCGGGACTGTCCCGATTTTTTCGGGACGCATGGTCACCGTAACCATACTTCATCTTTTCCCTCTTCCCCACATAAGATACAGAAATTATCCTCATTAAAAACATCGAAATCCAAATCGTCATCAGTGTTTACATAGAGACTCGTCATCATAAGACGAAGAGCAGACAAATAGACGTCTGGTCTTGATTTTGGTTCCTTTTTTTTTCTGACTTTTCTGCTCTTTATCTTTTTGCACCTCCTTTTTCTGTTCTAACGCTTGTTTTACAGGAGTTCCCGATAACAGGAGGGATGATAGTTTCTTCTTTGATTTTCAAGCAGTATTTTTTTTTAATTACTGGTAGTGGAGGAAGCGCTGAAGAAGTAGATGGAGTAGGCTTTGTCGCCTCAACAAGAGTTGTGGGCGGTAGAGACTGGGCTGAGGGGATGGGTCTGTTCGTCATCTTACCCCATTGTGAATTCGTCATTTTTCCCCGACTCACCATTTTTATTGAGCACATATTTACTACCGACTAAGAGTCTAGATAGGAAGAAGGATCCTACATGAATTTGTAGGTCCTTTAGTGTACTTTCATAATATACAGGAGAATAACTTTAAAAAAATTCCTTAGACTTGTGATGGCTTCATCATGTTAATCACAATGTAAAAAAGAAAAGGTTCGCGGCTACCTGCTAAAGGTGCCTTTACACCTTACGAACCTCACCTTCGAACAAGTTCTCCTTCGAACCTTGCCGTACCGACGTGAAGCGAACAGCCATTTATACTTCACGTGACGTTAAGTAAACCAATATGGCCGACGCACCCAAAGCTAGCTTATGATAAAGAAAAAATCTCCATTATCAATATATTTTATATTATCTGAAAAATAAAAAATCTGGTGCGTGCGCGCAACACACAACTTTCACTTACCAACTTACTTAGATAAGAAATTGATGTGTTTTGTTAAATATCATTTCCCAAAGTCACACATTTTTCTACATTCATATCTTATTTTTATTAATCGTTAAAGCCGTTTTTGAGTAAATAAAAACCCCGTGAAAATGATACAAAATTTATTAAGTAAAGTCCCCCCTTCAGTTGATCAATTTTGATGAAATGTTTGCTATCACATATTTGGCATATACATACATCAAATACCCAGTTTGGTCACAATCGTGAAAGCCGTTTTTGAGTAAATAAAAAAAGCACGTAAAAATGATACAAAATTTATTAAGTAAAGTGCCCCCTGTGATTGATCAATTTTGATGAAATTTTTACAGACAAATCTCGGGCATATAAATAGATCAAATACTAAGTTTAATCAAAATAGTTAGAGCCGTTTTTGAGAAAATCAAAAAAACACGTGAAAATGTTACAAAATTTATTAAGTAAAGTCCCCCCTCCGGTTGATCAATTTTGATGAAATTTTTACAGTCATATCTCGGGCATATAAATAGATGAAATACTCAGTTTAATCAAAATCGTTAGAGCCGTTTTTGAGAAAATCGAAAAAAACCTAAAAAGTTATTAAATAAAGTACCCCCTCCCTTTGAGCAAATTTGATGAAATTTTTGCTGTCACATCGCGGGCTTATACATACCCTAAATACCCAATTTCAGGTTCGCACGGTTTATAGTTTTTGAGCTAGTCTGTTCACACACACACACACACACACACACACACACACACACACACACACACACACACACACACACACACACACACACAGACACACACAAACACAGACCATTTCGCGGGACTTGGTTATTTTGACTCAGGGGATCCCAAAACGTGTATTTCCGTTGAAAACCGGAAGTCGAAAATTTTCACGATCGCAATACTTCCACTTACTATATATTTCATATATAGGTAAGTGAAAGTAAAAAATAGGAGACGATTTACAACGTTTCACAAATTACACTAGTATCACAAACAACTCCTGTCACTTGGGAAAAAACAAATCAAAAGTGACACTAGCGCTACCCCCGAACCCAGGCGAACAGATGAAGTACCTAGAACACCCGAACGGTCGACGTGAAGGCTTCACGAAGGTTGTTCTGTTCGAGGGTGGTGTTCGAAGGTAAAGTTCGAGGGTGGTGTTCGAAGGTAAAGTTCGTAAGGTGTAAAGGCACTTTAAGAGCTCGTGGACAACTGGCACGGAAGTTGAAACCTCCCCTCTCCTAAAGCAACCATTTGACTGGAAGAACTAGTGATGGGCAAAACTGTTAATTTTGAAAAAACAGTTGCAACTGTTTCTGCTACTTTCATTAAACAGTTTAAAACAAACACATACAACTGTTTAAGATAATACTATATGGGAAAAAAGAAAAAAACTAGTCCCACTTCGCATTCCAGTATTCATTTGAATTATGTTTTAATTATTGAAATATCTAACAAGTTCGAATGACAATTTCTCACAAAACATTTAATATAAAATAAAGCTTTATGTAAAATAATTAAACAGCACTAAAAATGAATAATAAATCAAAACTTGTAATAGGCATTAATTGATTTTTTGTTTATAAAATTATTTTACTTGAAAAAGAAACAGTTTCATAAACTGTTTAGGTCAACAGCCTGTTAACCTGCTAATTCTGCCTGCTTCTTTAAACTTTATTAAACAGGTCACGTTATTATTTACCTTTTTTTTTCTCACTACACTGTTTTATCTGTTTATTTTTTTCCGAAACAGTTAACTGTTTCTGTTTAATGAAATTAACTGTTTCAAATAAACAGATTGCTACTAAACAACACATCACTAGCAAGAACTACTAAATTCGTCATCTTTCCCCATCCGAGGCGAATAAGTTCTGGTCAAAAAGGATGATTTTAGTAAAAACTTATCATTTTAAGAAATGAAGATTTAATAGGTATGCATTTCACATTGTATCTTAATCAAATAGGTATTGCCTTTAAGGCCTCCTATTATGCTTTATTTTGATGTAGCCCTCCCTATAAAATATGTATTTGTCACCCTCCATAACCATATTCACCACTGATTGTAAATATTTTAGTCAACCCGCCTTGTTGGAAAATCTGTTTTTCCAATGACAGATTTGATCAGTGGGTAACTACTAATTACCTATAACTCTGTGAGTTTATGTATCAAATACTGATTAGGTGTAGAAAGCTTTGCTAATAAAATTTTAAGTGCCAAAAATCTAAAGCTGCAGGCATCCCAGAAAAATAATTCACAGGCAATATTTGGGTAAAAAAAAAAAAAAAATACACAAAGCGACCACAAAGTACACTTATTTATTTTAAAAATAATGGGAGCTTTATTAAATTCATATACATAAATACTATTATACAAGAAATTCTGTAAGAATCCGATGTGTAAATTTATACCACTACTCTCTTTTTTTCCCGAAATTTCCGAAGGGATTGATTAGGCCAGTATATATTCCTATTTATTTATAATAGAATAAAACATATTAATCATAAGGAACTAAAAGATTTATTAATAATACCGAGTTGCTCAATACAATGAATAAATGATAATTGAGTAACTAAAAATTGATATTACAAATTCCTATGACATTTTCAAACAGAGCTCAAACCAGTAAATGCCTTTGGGCATTCATTCATAAATTTTTGTTAATAAATAAAATAATTTAACAATTTAGTACCACTTTGAGGTTGGGTTAGATGCCTCAACAACAAAAAATGCCTGTCACCGAACCTCCACCGATGCACAGAGTGGGGCTACCCCAAATGTGCCATCTATCATAATTCATTAAAATAATTCAGATTAAGATACTTAATGTTTTCTTAAAAATACTTAAATTTTCTACACCCCTGCCTTTAATTATTATTGGGATTGAAGTATTTTATTGTTCTCTTCACGCTCAATCTCATTCCTTCATTTCCCTAACTTACAGTAATGGAAATTGTGGTATTACCACCATTTATTTGATAGCAAATTTTTGGTAAAGTGTCAAAACAAAGGAAAATTTTCATTGATTTCTGAGAAAAATATACCCTCGATTTCACAATTTTCGGAAATCATCCATTAATCAATTATACATAAATTAAGTTTATTTTTCATTGTGGATTTTAGTGGATCCTATTTGTTTAGAGTCATGGTATCATTCAGTTCACAAAAAGGTTTCCAACTGATTTGTATGCATGATTACACTAATGATATGGATATGGATGTGGAATATGGATAGCATATACCTAAATTCTGAATACTGAATTAAAGGGTGTCCATAATTTTATCTCAAATGCTCCCTATCCCTAATATTCCTGTCTAGCACAAAAAAAAAAAAAAAAAAAATTAAAAAGTTAAATGCTTTTATTGTTACAAGTACTGCATTTATTACATCTTTGGAAAATTATGACCTCTCACTCATCCAAGAAGGGCCCTGCAGTTGTTCATTGGAGGGCTCCAAGGAGTTCCACCTGGTCCCATCTGGATAGAGGTTTCTGCTCTCTTGGGAGTGTCTGATTGAGTAGCTGAAGTAGAATAGAATACCTGCAAGCAAAGTGTTCAATTAGGCAAAATAAAGAAAATATAAAGAGTAGTTACAACCTTCACGGGGTGGGATACCAGAGCGTGTTTGAGCGCGACCCGCTTCAGCATGTTTATTGAAAAAAAAAATCATACTAAATCTCATTTTTTAAGAAATAAATATTTCTTGTCCTTGGAAGGTTAAGTAAAGTATTTCTTCAATTTTCTGATTCAAGCACTTCTGGGGTCTACAACTTACTGATACTGTATATGGTCTTTGAAAAAATTACCCGCCCACTTAAGATATGCATTATCTGATTTATTCATAGTCATGTTCTTCTTTGAACAAGTTTTGTTAAAGGGAGGTAAAAAGATGGTCTCTGTGTTCCTATCTAACTCGATCAGAAGGTTCTAATGGAGATTTTGCCTCATAATTACGAGCGCTGTCTTGCAACAGTGATTCGCATTATTCAACATGCGATTCTCAGTTTCTTTAGTATCTCACTAGATGCATTGGCATTAATTGTTGTTATACAGAGCAGGAAACAACCAAAAGAACACCTCAGTCCCCAAAAACAGTTGCCATATTTTTCTAGCAGACTAGATTTGAAGTCTTTTGTTTAGGGAATTTGGTATGAAACCATTCAAGAGATTGTTATTTGGTTTCTGTGACAACTAAATTCAAAATTTGTTCCCCTTCTTCATTGTAATGAGCAAGATATTTATGATAAGCCTCCATTCATTGTGCCGTTTGTGGTCTTCCGTCAACATACTCAGAACCCTACTTCCACAAACCTTTTAGAACTTTAATTATTCACTTAAAATGGTCCCTATGGAGGCCTGTGAAAATGTCTGGAGAATCTATCAACAAAGTTCAGGAGTAGTGATGTGTCAATCTTCTCTCACCAATGCATCGATTACTGCCACTATCTCATCTGAGACGCTTTAGTTGGTCTCCTACTACACTCTTAATCATGAATATTGTTTTGGCCCTATGTTAACACAAACATTAGTTTGTGCTTGAATTATCAAGCGCAATTTGTATGTCCATGCGTCCCACTTCACAAATTATGCAAAATTACCTGACATTTTCAACAGACGGAACTTTCGTTGTAGTCATACATACATACATACATACATACTTGGCGCAACAGCCGAGTATGGGCCATGGCCTCCAAAAGAAATTATCCATACTCATCTCTGCTCCTGGCCATCGTCCACCAGCCTGGCGCTCCCAGCCACACCGCATCCCTTCCAACCTGGTCCAACCATCTTGTCCTTCCTATTTTCCTTTTGCCCACTATAATGTAGTCCATTATTCTCTTTGGAATGCTGCTGTCCTCCATTCATTGGACATGCCCAGCCCAACGCAGCCTGCTAATCTTTATAAATTTAACTGCTGGGACATCCTTAAATGTTTCGTAAAATTCTCTGTTAGGTCTCATTCTCCAGTTACCATTTTCTTGTTTGGGGCCATAGATCCTGCTGAGAATTTTTCTTTCAAAAACAGTAATCTTCTGTTCATCAGTCTTTTTTAGTCCAGGTGGAAAAGGTATGGCAGGAAATATTGGAGATGTGGTTTTTCCAGGAAAGGGTTTTGTCAAAGATTACTCAAAAGTTTTTGACAGTTGGATAATATTTAATATTATTATTAGTGTTAGTGAGGGGAGCGGGGTAGCCCACTGGTAAGGCAGTGGACTACTGTGCTTAAGGTCTCGAGTTCGAATCTGACATGGCTTATGATATCTTTATTATTCGCCACAGTTCGTCTCGTGGGCCGAGAGACCCTCCTGGGGCAAACCCAGCCTCTATAAAGTGGGTACCCTTAATTGAAAAATTAAGGGGGAAAACCTGGCGGTTGAGCGTGATCACGGTCAAATCACCTCCTTGCACTACCGCTGACCAAGAAACAGTACTCTTCCTTACATAGTACTGAACCCAAGACCCTTTATGGGTTGTAGTGGTACAGGTTTTTTTTTTTTTTTATTAGTGTTAGTGAGAATTGATAGTATAAGTTAGGGAGAATTGTATTAATAAATGTCGAGACTCCAGTGATCCCCTTATAATCACTTCAATTTACCATTCACTGTTCGCTAACGGTGACAAAGTCACTGGTATTTTTCGCTTTGACTTTAAAGAGCTGTCACTGGTCACGGAATTGTTAGAAAATATCTGTCACACCAAATGCCTAGGTTGGAAACGGGATACAGCAGTGGTAACAACTCTCTCATCCGAAGTTACCAGCTTGTACTAAAAAGTTGGAGACCTTACTTATTGTCCAAACCTCCCAATTTTCCTCAAAAATGGATAGGATAAGTAAGAGACCTTACTTTAATATTTTAGGTTGCTAAAAATAAACATACAGGAGGATTGAGTGAACAGAGATAGTTATATAATTGTAACCCATAACCTATTTGATATGACCTGGTTGTTCAAATAAGGCCCTTTGCACACGGGGATACTGGAAATGAACTAAACCAGTTGGTAACTTGGGTTTCTCACCAGTTACAGACTGAATGGTGACTTGACTCCGCATATGAGGCTACTCAACAGCAACCGCAATCTCCAGTTCGTTAAGTGTTGTCATGGCTATTGCTCGAGCAATGTAGGAAAGTCGAGTGATATTTATTAATTATAAACTATCGTCTGTCATTAAAGGCGTTCTGTGCATGCATGAGCTCTGTTTTATGAGTTGATGGAATATTATTCTTTTTTTCTTCTGTATATGTAAACTTGATTTTTTTCATACTTGATATTTAGCCATATCTTATTTTTAGGCGTAATGAGAGACAGCTAATTTCTCCATACAAACCAAAACAAAGGTACCTTATAGGCAAACAAAAAAAACCCTTTCCCCATTTAAGCCTCCTCAGAACATTTTAATAATGACAAAGCTTGCCTGATATTAAAGAAGACTTGATTTTGATTAAACATGACGAATTTGATCAAAATCATTAAAGCCGTTTTTGAGAAAATCAAAAAATAACCCGTAAAAATAAGGAAGAAAGTTATGAAATAAAGTGCCCCCTCTGGTCGATCAATTTTGATGAAATTTTTGCTGTCACATCGCCAAATACCCAATTTCAGGTTCGTACAGTTTATAGTTTTGGAGCTTGTCTGTTCACACACACACACACACACACACACACACACACACACACACACACACACACACACACACACACACACACACACACACACACACACACACACACACACACACACACACACACACAACATTTCGCGGAACTTGGTTATTTGGACTCAAGGGACCCCATAACGTGTGTTTACGTTGAAAACCGGAAGTTGAAACTTTTCACGATCGCAATAATTTCCCTTACTATATATTTCATATATGGGTAAGTGAAAGTAAAAAACTGGAAACTCAAATCACCAGGCAACCCGACATGTGAATCACCCAGGCGACTAGTTACAAACAAGTTCTGTGAATCACAAATCCGTCCCCAACCAATAGCACCGTGTGCGGTGTCCCATTGTAATGCATAGGTAGTGGCTCAAAGTAAACCAGTTGGAAATTCGCGTCATTAATCAGTTTCTTTTTAGTATCCCCGCATGCAAATGGACTTGGTATCTACTAGAAATTATGAAGTAAATGAAAAATACTCACCTAAGACCGACCACAGGACACCATAGATCCAAGATTCCGAGCATAGTACCAAAGAGGAAAGGAAATCTGCTGCAATAGCCAGTAAGGGAAATGTGGGTATATGAGGTGCCTGGAAAATATTTAATTATTAATGTTCCTATAATTGACAGTAGAAAGAATCATTGGCAGCAAGCATCTCCATGCTCCACTGTAATGTTTCTTTTTTCGCCTATTACTTGTTGCTAGGCATTATTTATTGCATTAAATCTTGTAAAAATCAGGTTTATATTTGAATGATGTCGATAAACTATTCTAAAATAAATTAAATATACACAGATATTTATAATATACACATTAAATATATATATATATATATATATATAATTTTTTTATGATATATATAAGATTTAGATAATACAGAATGTATTTAAGATCTCACCAGGAAACTCAAATTTGTTCGATCGTTGGTAGGCTGTTGTCTGAGCAGGAATGAGAAGAGGAAACAAAAGATTATGCAACAAAATCCAGCTACCTTGAAAAAGGGTTTTGTTTCCTCAAAGCTGGTTTGGTAAATAATCATAACACAAAAGAGAAATCCCAACAATGATAACACTAGAACAGAAGTTATGAAAAATATTTTATATATCCATACATTGTAATGATTTTTGAAAATCAATTAATTGTAACCTAACATTAAAATTATATATACCTTGTTTAAATAATTAGAAAAAATATGTGTTTGCAAAAGTGAGTTATTCTATATTTATGAAAGCAAATATATTGTTCCTCTACTTAAAATCTGTGGTTTCAGGCTTACAGTGATTCATTTAATATAAATTCAGATTTGGCCAATTTTTTTTTATAATTAAGAACGTGTAAAACTATAGGATCTTATTTGATTTGTTCATGCTCAATGAAGTTGCATCATTGTTTAGACTTATTTTAAAGGATGTATAAGGTTTTTGACGTGCTAAAAATGTTTACACTCAATATTTTGAAATGGAAATAGAATTAGTGGCCAAATTAAATTTTACACCTTTTCTTTTGAAGGATTATCGCAGATAAGAGTGTCTATTGATTCAGTCTTGTTTCTTACTCTGAGAGTAGAGTATTTGTGATTAAAAGAAAATGCATTCCCAAGATTTAGTTACCCTAGTTAAAAAAGAAGTAGAAAAAGGCTTAAGTTATAGGGCTGTCACCGAAAAGTTAAGTCTACGATTATGACCGCATTAAAATGAAAAGAGGACCCGAACCAAAGATTACTAGGCGTTTGGAACAGTGTGTCAAATGAGAAATTCGAAGGTTAGCCAAAGAAGGCAAACTTGTGACTCCGAAAGTTGAAGGAAAACCTCTATTTAGTGGCCTCCACTTGAACAATCAGAAGATTTCTTCTTGAGATAGGTTTAAAATGGAGGAAAGTTGATAAAAAAAACTACCCCTCAGCAAAGCGCATCGCGAAAATTGCGTTAAAAAGGCTCGCGAGTGGCTGTCATTTGGGGATTTCAACTGGACACGTACAGATTTCAAAGATGAGAAAACATTTTCAATAGAGGGTCCAGATTACAAATTTATTTATATGGAAAATAACTCAAAAACAGTATTTAACCGTCCCAAACGGCAAATGACATGTGGTAGAGTGATGGTCTGGGGTGCAATCACAGGTCAGGCGATTATCTCCTGGACAAAGCCTCTGGAAGAATGAACAGTCAGCTATATTTAGCACTTACCCGTGAAAAGGTATTAATTTGGATGAGGAGATTATTACTTTTTACAGGACAACGTGCCATGTCACGTCTCCCGAGTAACAAAACAAGGATTGTCTGATATGGGTCTGCAAGTTTTAGAGGGACCATCACACTCTCTTGACCTAAATCCGTTAGAAAATTATTGGATGTCACTATCCACAGAAGTTTATAAAAAGGGAGAGTACCAAATGGACAATGAGTTATGGGAGGCGATCCAAAAAGCGGCGAAAACAATTAAGGACAATAAGCCAAACTTGCTGAAGGATCTGTGCACTTCTAGGATTCTATGAACAGGTGATTATTGAAAGTGATTGAAGACAAGGGAAATGCTATTAATTATTAGTTCTTATTAAAGTTTTTTTTGCAATATTTTTTAATGTTTTTAATTTTTACAAATAAATTTGACCAAATGTGCATCAATTTTTCTTTAAAATTATTATAAATTTGTTAACATGAATAAAATTCATTATAAAGCAATTTTGTGTTTAGTACTCCATGACCTATGTATACAATTTTTTTTATTCAGGAATCTTATCAGGACCACATTTAACTTAGAATGAGCAATAATAATTTTAAAGCAAAATTTTTTTGGTATTTGATATACCTGATCGAATACGAAATGATGGAGACATTATAACTTTTTAAAATATATGTGAAATTTAAATTAGTTAAACATTAACTGATTTTCATAGAATGGCAAAAGATGAATTTAGCAATTATATAAATGCCTTCAAGCTTAATCACATAAATCAACATTGTCAATCTATCATTACTTATCAGTAACAATATTTCACATAAATTGCTGGGTATAATTAGTAATTATTCTCAGTAGTATGTATTGTTCCTTGGTTAAGTGTTTACTTTAATTGCTTCATTTATTTCAGTTTTTAATTTTTATAGCTCATTAAAAATAATGACTAAATGTTTTCCTTAAAAAGTATTTAGCCTTCTATTATCAGAGATAATCTAGGAATTTTAGTAAATCTTTGATAAAAAAAAGAGGAAAACTCAGCCTTCTAACATTAAACAGGTAGAATAGTGGCAGCTTAGGGTTGAGGTGGGCTTTGAGCATTCTATAAAACTTGAAATGTATTTCTATGTTATTCTATACTCAGTGAACAGAATCCATCTATCTGTATTGTGTTATGAATACAAATCGATCACCATTGTATATTAAAACTGCATACCCTGTTTTGTCATCTTGCATACTTCCATTTTTATAGACTTGGGTACGTTTTTCTGTAGTTTGTTCCTTCTGTAAAATCATCTGTGTTAATTTATGATATATCTGAAGGGTATGAGTTTGTCTGTTTTCTGAGGGGGGTTTGAGTAATGTCTGTTATGTTTAATATCTGGTTTGTAATGTTTTTAATTTTGATTATTTGGTAGATTATAGTCAGAGTTCAGTCATCAATAATGAAATGGGTCTGAAATCTGCCATGACACTTGTTCCTCTAGCCTTTGTTAGCACTTAAGGTGAAAAGTGTAGAACTCTTTATAACTTTACTCGATTACTCTTGGCAAATAGAGATTTATCCTATGTTTGAGTACTATAAGTCGGGTAAAACAACCTTTGACATGTTGTAGGACAAACTTTACTGTGCAAATACGTTCGTGGGCCGCTTTCAAAAGTATCGCATTTTTTACGCATACGTTTTTTGAACATTCATAAATTAATGTTCAAATGGAGCTGTACTGATACACACCGAAGTTATGATGCCCTTATTAATCTTAATCTTCCTCATTTGGAGTGAGTTTGATTTTTTTTTTAATTGGGTTTTTCAAAATTTCTTCAAAAGGCTGGATCAAATCTTGTAATGGGCCGGTGTTTGCCCAAATATGCTATTAGTCATCATTACTAACAGAGCCGCATCATGCATGATCTGCAAAGGGATGGTTAGGGTTTACATTTGTTACTAAATGTTCTGCCTGAAATCATTTTGTCAGTATGCTGTTTATTATATGAGATGTCCATTTCAGATTATTGTCGATCTTGAGTTCTAGGTGTAAGTTCAGTCACCTTGGTAATCGAGATGTTCTTGAGATTAGCGGTAAGTTGTGGGTACCTTCATCATCTAGGAAGTATGATGCATTTAGTTGTGTTTTTTTTTATCAAAAATCAATTTTAAAGTTTGTTGCCCAATCAAACATTACAGCACAGTACGATTAGATTTTTCATTTATCTCACAGAAATGATTGCTTTTAATTTTAATTTTAGTACCATACGAGATGGTCATATGCTCTGAGTCCTCAGTTAGTTGAATTCTTTAAACGCTATCAACTACAAGATTCCAATGGGGAAATCGAAGATTCCTGTCGCCTGCCTATACTTTACAGTTTGTTTCTGTGAAAGTTACCCGTGCCTAATTTGGATTTTCTTTCCTTAAGGAAATTTTCATTTCTTTAATATTCAGTATACTAGGCTATGTGTATTTTTGAGGTTAATTGCCTGACTGCGAAACCCAATGGAACCTGACACGTTCCAAATCTTCTCTTCTCATTTGGTTTACGCGATCGCCTCTCCTCTTCATATGCTCATTATTTTGGTTTTGCTGCTGTTTATTTCCATGTTTAGCTGCTTTAATTCTTCCTGAAGGACTCGAAGATTGTATTGGAGGTTCTCCCTCAATTCACCAAAAATACCACCATTTCATCAGTTTTATAAGCAAAACATTCATTTTTTCAAATGGAAAATGAAATGAATATGATCTAATTCCTAAGGAACTATATCGAAACTTGATAGCCAGAATAAAATGGAAAGAGGTCCATGTACAGTTCTGATCCACCGATTTAATCCTTGTTACCATCTTAGAACTTAAATGTTCTTTTTTATAGTTTTATTTATGCCCCAGTAAGAATTAAAAATCCAAATTAGGATTTTTCATTTCTCGGTAAAATTATTTTTTTTTTGATATGACATTCATCAAATTCGACAGTCTCTTAGATCCAAATAAAATAATAGAAAAGTAGAAATAATCTATTTATAGTGTAGCAATTCACAAAAAAATTGTATTCTTTATGTGAAAAAATCAGATATAATCAATATATGTATTAAAACACTATAAGGTCAGGTGGAAAAGACAAATTTAGATAGCTGGTTCAGGTAAGGTAAAAAAGGAAGATTTAGAGAGCTAGTTCAAGTCAGATGAAAAAGACAAATTTAGATAGCTAGTTGGACAATAGGCTCAACAAATTAAATACTATTCAATATATCCTATAAAATTTGTAATATTACTCTTTTCAACCTATGAAACCCTTGAAATCAGAAGAAGAAAAAATGCAGAGATAGGAACTTTGTTTGGGTACCTGTATTGTATATCAACATCATACTAATGGATTGAGTAGTTTCCGTTGGTTGGTTCTTGTGATTCGGATAATTAATTAAAACCCAGCTCTTTAATTCTTTGTCTGGTTTCCTCTCGTTTGAAGTTTCCTCTTTAGAAGTTTCATCCATTGAAGTATCTTCATTTGTAGTTTCCTCCTTTGGGTTGTCACCATCCTTAGTTTCCTGTGGTTTCTCTTCAGATCTAAACCTGCAAAATAGCATTATTATTGAATTGACAATAACTATAGGATATTTGTATTAATAATGTAACATTTATGTGGGTTTAAATAATTTTTATCAGACGAAAATAATAATTTGCAATGTCAGACAAACAATAACTCAAGTAATCAAAAAGATTACAAAAAGTATCAGCTTGTAAGGACACTGCAACATACACTTAACAATATGATCCGATCTTCAGAGCAAGACTAACTCGACAAGTATAGAAGTTTCACTAACATTCAAGAGCATGTCCTAGAACTGTCAAAAAATTGTACTAGAACAGTTTGTTCCGACTGTTCCAACAACAAGGTTAGAACTCTATTAAATTATATGTTTTCTGTTTTTTATCGTTTCACGTTACACTGCCCCCTCCTTAGAGACATTCCTCCTGGATGTCTTCTTTTCCACCCGGGAAAGTCTGCTCTTTAGCAACTTAAGGTCTTGCTCTAAATTCGCTGCACCTGTTCTTCCAGTTCTACCAGATAAGGTCCTCTCATTTCTTTTGCAACTTAGGGCAGAATCCCCGCTTTCTCTTGGCTTCTGGCTCCCTTTGGTCTCCTCATCCAATCGCTGGCGAGGTGTCTCTTATTGATATCGAATCGCCATATCGAGACATCAATTCTCTTCTCGAGGCAGTGACGGATCAACATTCAGTCCCGCTCCTTGGATCTCCACTCTTTCTTCGCAGTCGCCTGCCGAACCACTGAGGTAATCAGCGCTAAAGCCCAACCTTAGTGCCTTTCCTAGAGGTAGGTAAGTGGTTATGCCTCGCTGGTAGTTCATTTTTTCTCTATGGTGACTTCCAACCCAGCCTGTACCCGAAGACGGAAGGACAGTTCCTCCCAATGGTTTTGACGACTATTCGTTTTAGGTCCAGCTGAAAACCGTACGTGTTCATAAGATCCATGCTGAGGATTACATCTACTTTAATATTGGCCAGTAAAACCAAGTGTGAGATGCAGTTGGAATCAAACTGTATCTTTACCTCGGTTTCCCCGAATACCCCGCTGATTCTCCAGTTGTAGTCCTCAGACACCATCCGGAGGGCGACAGCCCTTTCTTGCCATTCACACTCGAGGTGATGATAGTCTTCATAGCTCTAGTGTCTACCAGCATTGTATACCTTCTGCCATTGACAGTGACGTCCACATATATGCTTTCTGCTCTGTGTCCCAGGAAGAAATATCAGGAATTAGGAAGGATCTTGATGACTATCCCAGAACGGTTTCATTCTCCAGGAGTCGACATGTCTTATTTTTCCTGCATCTAGAGTGACCCTTCATTTGCAGGAACTCCTGATGTCTCCATGCTCTCCAAAACTCCAGCACCGTACGTGTCTACTTTTCCGGGACTCTAGAGCCTTTACAACTTTTAAAACCAGGTATTCCAGGTCGCCTTGTTTTACCGGCTCCCCACAGTTCCTTCACTGGACTGATCTCCTTTACCGGGTGTTCTAAGCAAGACTAACTCTTCATCACTCCTTATATTTAGTCTGAATATATACAATCTAGAAAGTTCTGGACAAGCGTAGAAGATTCTCGAACCGTCACGAACATGTAATAAAACAGTTTGTAACTCTTTTAAGTCTAGAACTCTTTCAGTCATATGTTTTGTTCATATTTTTTTTTCTTTTCTTTTTATTCCATGTTACAATATATCAACATTACAGACAGCTTTTATATATAACAATGATTAAGTGGAACCATAAATAGTAACTATACCATAGAGATAATATGGTCTCACCTAGTTATAAGAAGGCATATAGTTGTCATAATCTTGGCCGAAATTAAACTGAGGAAGCAAACACTTGAGTCGATTTCAAGAAATATGACAATGAAGCCTAAAAATTATGTAGATATTAGGTAAGATTTTTTTTTCTATAATCTAAATAACTTATTGTAAGAAAAGTTAAATAAGTAGAACTTATATCTAGGAGTGAATTTAGCCCCACATTTGGGGAGGGAAGTCAATACCTGGGGGGGGGGGGGGTCAGGGGTCCTGAGGAATGCCAGGTTTATTTCCTTGCATCAGAAATGAATGCAATCCAAACAACCACCAGTATTATAATTATCATACACAGGTAACCTTCGCTGGAGTGCTATAACTTTATGCGAATAAGTTGTGCCTTGTTTCTCCAATCTTTTTTATCTAAGTGTTGTGAAAAAATTAGAAACTCTGAAGTATGGCTAAACAGGAGCTTCTTGAGCGCAATGAAGATGTGGGACATTACACTGTAGTAGGAGAGCTCCAATGACCCGAAAGTGTGTTCAGGATACAGCACATTTAACATAAGGTAGTTTACTTAACAATTCATTTAGAAGTAGTTAACCTAAGACCTCCATGGGTTTAAGGGGTGCAAATGTTACAGATTTCATGATAAATTTTTATAAATAAATTTACTTTTAAGTAACCATTTCATTCATTTAACACACAATGCCCACATCTTTTAATTAACTTTTATTGGGCAATGTCAAAATGTAATATTAAACCTAATTTATTACCAGCAGTAAATATCACACCATGAGATGAAAATTCTTGTAAATTCCAAATCCCTATTAATGTGGTAGTTGACATAAGCTGCTTCTTCCTGCACACTTTAATGGGAAAAAAATTTCTTGACTAAATAGAACTTAAAACAATGAGGGATGGGACTACAGCAGTTTTTCAATTAGAAATGCTGTTAAAACTGCATAAGAATGAATCAAAACCTTAAAATTGTAAGTTTGGAAGTTATGACACTTCTCATCTCGTAGTGCATTATTAAATCTTGTAAATGATTTTTGTACCTGTAAATACACCATAAATTATGGCTGGAATTGAGGGTTTCTTAGTGTACCGGTCTATCTTTGAGAACTGTTTGAAGATCATTCCATCACGAGACATGGCATACAAAATTCTTATCGCAATGAACATGGTTCCATAAACGCTGTAATTAAAAATAATATACATTTGCAATTTTTATGTATAGTTTTTAATATTAAAGTCTATAACTTTAGGCATTTAATTTGTATTTTTAATAAACGAATAAATCCATTTTAGATTTAAAAAATAAAGTATTTACTTTTTTTTTTTTTTTGAGGTGGGTGATCACAAGTATTCTGGAACAAAGGTCTAAGAGTGCACAGTATAGAGTAATGTGTTTTCCATTTTATCCTGAATCAACTATTTATAGACAGTGCTAAAAAAAAAAATCTTGTCCTGATCCTTCAGATCAACCTCCCTTTGGAAATTTTTTTTATAATTTTAAGATAGAATTTAACTTTACTAAAAGTACGAAATTAAGGTAAAGACCAAACCTGCGGTGTAGTGGTTAGCATAGCAACCTACAATACTAAAGGTCGTGGGTTCGCATTCCACGGTGGCCCTAGGATTTTTTGTAGGGTAAAAAATCCTTGGCTATGCCGTCGCTCGGGTAGGACATAAAATTGAGATCCTGTACGATGTCAGGTAATCGTTAAAGATGCATTATCCTAATTATAGCTGGATAGGCAAAATTTATGACTCCCACTGTAGCAATGTTTGATTAGCCTTAGTGGCATAAAATGAAGCTATACAAACAAACAGGTAAAGAAAAAATAATATGCAGAAAAAGTAGAATTTTAGTAGTGGGAATGGAATGGAAAAGTAAAAAAGCTGATTGACAGATCCAGCGTAAGAGCTGTGGGGCTGCAACCCCCACTTTACAACCGGCTGGATCCTTCCGTGATCAGAACCAGTAGTTATATGGAGTTTGCTAACAAACCCGCTGACACATTGAAATGTCAATTATACAAGTTTTCAGATTAGCCGCAAAATTTGTTATGGGAATTCTATAAAATCTGCATTTCATTCAAATGCTCTGTATCATATATCATTCATTTATTACTAATTAGTAGATTTTTATATAATATTTGTGTAGATGGAGAAATTATATGTTATAATTTTTGTTTGTCATGTTTTTGTAGAAAAAACATAAGTCAACTTTTGACAAAAGAATGTGTAACTGCTAAGGAAACAACCTCAATTGCTTGAAGAGCAATTTATTTTAGAAAAAATAGTAAATATTGGTAGAACTTATCTTTTCAGACCTAAAATTATAAGAAAAATGCCTTGTTAGCAGGCTTATTATTATGCTTATTATGGCTTACGCTGGCTTATTATGCCTTTTAAACAGGATTTTAAATAACACTCTAGTTTAGGTTTTCTAAAAATAAAATTTTAAAGAATTACTTGAAGAATAAAAAAAACGAAATCACATATGATTTGGTTTGTATATATATACCGTAACATATTTAGGTAGGCCCAAAAAATTGATGTGAACATAGATAGAATCAGGCAGGACTCCGCTCTAAGAATCTAAACCGTGAAGAATCGTACCATTTAATTGTTATTATTAAGAACCGAACTGATAAACAACCATTACCATATGATGGGGAAGATCAATAGAAGAGAGGAGAGTCAAGAGGACTGACAAACAGGAAAGTATGGTTCGGAAGACCATACTCAAAATATATCCTTAAATAATGAATATGAACCACCAAATAGAACTAATGAAGAAAATTTCTTTCAAGAATTTCAACATCTAGAAACAGAAATAACGCTAAATCATTGAGACCCCCAAACAAAATTAAAAAAGAAAGCAAATTCGCAGAGATGATCTTTGATTACGCCACATCAGAAGAGTTACCATATGGTGGTAGAGCTTACAATAAAGAATACATTCATCCTTCTACATACAATAAAGAACTTTTTACTTTCATTTACCTATATATGAAATGTATAGTAAGGGAAAGTATTGCGATCGTTAAAAGTTTTGACTTCCCGTTTTCAACAGAAGTACATGTTTTGGGGTCCCCTGAGTCCAAATAACCAAGTCCCGCAAAATGGTGTGTGTGTGTGTGTGTGTGTGTGGGTGCGCGTGCGTGCGTGCGTGTGCGTGTGCGTGTGTGAACACACTAGCTTAAAAACTATTAACCGTACGAACCTGAAATTGGGTATTTTGTATATGTATAAGCCCGCGATGTGACAGGAAAAATTTCATCAAAAATGGTCAAACGGAGGTGTTACTTTATTTCATAACTTTTTTATGTTTTTTTCGATTTTCTCAAAAATGGCTCTAACGATTTTGATAAACCTGGGTATTTGATGATGGTATATGCCCGCGATGTGACAGCAAAAATTTCATCGAAATTGATCAAACGGAGGGGGCACTTTATTTCATAATTTTTTTTCCAATTTTTACGTTGTTTTTTTTTCTCAAAAACAGCTTTAATGATTTGGATCAAATTCGTCATTTTTAATGAAAATCAAGTCTTCTTTAATATCAGGTAAGCTTTATCATTATTAAAATGTTCTGAGGGGGCTTAAATGGGGAAGGGGCCTTTTTTGTTTTCCTATAAAATACCTTTGTATTTGTTTATACGGAGAAATTATCTATCTCTTGTTAAGCCTAAAAATAAGAAATGGCTAAATATGAAATATGAAAAAATCAAGTAAACATATACAGGAGAAATATTCCGTCAACTCATAAAACAGTGAGCCCATGCATGCGCAATACACCTTTAATGACAGACCATTGTTTATAATTAAAGCCGTTCTGTTCCTTTAATGGAAATTATTTGTTTCATGGTTACTAAATGAAGTTTTCAACAACTACATAGAGAATTAACAAATCAGACGACTTGAAGTATTATGTTTGCATTGCCGAATTATCGCAAGTAAAAACTTGTTAAGAAGTTTCAAATCAAATAGAATTAGATTTTCAAGCAATATTAATCATTTTTAGAGTAACTCTTTAACTTTAAAGTTGTATAAATTCAAATCATTTTTAGAGTAAGTAACTCTTAAACATTAAAGTTGGATAAATTTAAATCATTTGTAGCAGTATTGAGAAATTTAAAATAAAATTTAATTAGATTTTCAAGTGGTGTTAACATTGTAATAATTTTTAGAGTAGCTCTTTAACATTTAAAAAAAAAAAAAACTGTGTTTAAAATAATTTTTTTTTTTTTTATACAGGAGAGGGTAAATGTAATATATTTAGGTAGGCCCTAAAAATTTCTGTGAACACAGATTCATCATATTTTATTTTATAATGTAAACAATGCTTACATGATTTTATTTAAAGAATTTAAGAAGTCTCTATGTAAATTTCAGTCTTAATGTTTTTGTAAATTGAATAGTCCTTTGCTTTGTTTGAACATTAAAGTTAATGTTTTAATTAATTGAACTAACCTTCTGATTAACTTAAAGTTGAGAATGTTTAAGATTTTTTAGTTTTATTAAGATGTAAATAGCAGGTGTCGAAAATATAAGTTAACTTTCATTTTAAAAAAGTTTAAGTTAAATTTATAATTTTTTTTTACCCTAATTAAAGTTTTTATTGAACATATTCATTGCAAAAACTTTTTGATAAAATTACCTTAAAACTTTTATCCAAATAACTTTTTCCATAAAAGTTCATTTCAATCAGTTATCATGAAACTTATTCATAAAAACGTTTTAGTCAAAGAAAATAATTTCGGAAATGCAAAAACTTATTTTATTACCTGACAATTTTTAAGATGTAAATATGAGTAGGTATTATTTTTAAACTACAAAATTATCTTTAACAATACTATGGAATCAGTATAATGAATTATCATAGCTAAAAATATATATTTAACAAGTAATACATTACTTTTTAATTTACCCCAGTAATCATCAAGAATAAAATTCGAAGTAGGAAATGCGCACACTATAATAATAACAGGATAGGAATAATAGGAATAGGAATAATAGGAAATAATAGGGTAGGAATAAATATACCTTGAACTAATCCTATCATTGGATTATTCATTTAAATAAACTGCAGTATATGTAAACAAACTGTTTTCCTATAACTTTAATGTTCACAACCCAAGGCAAAAAAGTTATTATAGTTATACTCACAATTTAATTTCACTTTCTCAAAAAGTTTAGGTGAATCTTACACTTTTTGAAGAAAAACTTTTATCATAAAGTTATTAGAAAACTTTTATTGACCAAAATTTTTCGTAATAAGTTTTTCAATTACTTTTAAAATGAAACTTATTTAAACGAGTTAATGACTTTTCCGACTCCTGGTAAATAGTAATCACCTCATAAATAATCTGTTTTTCTTTTGTAATGGATAATTTCTTGTTCATATTAATGTAAATAATCACAAATGAAGGAAGAGTAGGGAGTAAATAATAAGTTTTATTTGAGTTTTAGATGTACTGTTGCTATGAATAAGGTTCACATGTTTAAGTTTTCCTTTTGAACAATTTAATGTAAAAATTGATATTATTAACTGTACTTTAAACACTAGGAAGTATTTAGGAATAATTTAAATGTAACCTATTGTAATTTAAAACCTGCTAAATGTAAACAATGGCTATTGAGGCACCATTTTGTGGTCTAAACCAGAAGCTTGGGTCAAAACATCGCACACTATTTTCTTAAAAACATTTTTGCATATTTGATCATTATTTTCAAAATAATAGATTGTAAAATCATAAAAAGTAATAAATTAAGCCTAGAAGATGTCGGCCCTATATAATTCAGCGCTAGGCAGCGCTACCTACTGGTGTCCTGGGTACTGCTTTGTGAAGGGTCTTATTTGCTGCATTTGGGGGCTGATTCCCCTCAGGTGTAGGAATAGGATTGGGAATCCCCTTCCCTTCCGGATTAGTAGGCAGGACTTGTGTCCTGAATACTGCTCGGTGAGAAGTCTTAGACCGCTGCATTGGAGGGCTGGGTGGGTCCACTCGGATGCACGGTTTAGACTGGGAAGTCCTTACTTAACTTGGCTGGAAGTCTTGCTTAGATAGTGTCCAGGTGCGACAAGGTCCATGCTTATCTCTTGGAAATAACTTTGTCTCACCCATAGAATAGCGGAGCTCTAGCAGGATATTCCACTGAGCCTCTTACCTCGCTTAGATTGCGTCCTTAGCGGATTAAGGTCCTTGTATATCTCTTGGAGTTACCTTTTTCACTAGGGCAGCTTAGCTCTGGCAAGATATCATTCTGAATATATCCAGGAATATTTATTTTCCCTGCGCCCCGGTGGAACAAAGTCCATGCTTATCTCTTGGGAAATAACTTTGTCTCACCCATAGGGCAGCATAGCTCTGACGAGATATCCCACTAAGAATAGTTCAGAGTTGATTGCACCCTTGTCTTATAGAGAGGTTTTTGAAAAGAGATTGATTTACCTAGCAATAAGAGTAATCAAAAGCTCACATCAGAGTCATTCAGGACAATCAAGATATTAAAATACATAAATATATATACAACTGTGTTGTCTATATGTAAGAATAACATAATATCTGTGATATCATTTCTATAGTACTCCTTTTTTTTTTATTATTGTTGAGAAATAACATAATCAGCAACTAGCTTTCCATTGAAATTCTACAAATGAGGTATTAATCCAAAACTGTTGAAGTCGGTATATGTTTTCATAAAAAATAAAAGGGCAATAAAGCTTTGCCTATTTTAAACTATTTAAAAAAAACTCAATTGAATACAAAAATTACTCATGATGATGATAGGTATATAAAAACTTCTCAGGTGTTTTATGTTTCTAAAAAAGAATCTGTTGGCTTTGGTGTGTCAAAAGCGGGTTTCCTTTTTCCTCAAATCACTGCTCACTCAGATTTACAAATGGAAAACATTCTGGAAATCAAATGGCACTAGCTTTTGGTATAAAATCTTTGCTGATAATTGGTATTCTTTTGATTTACTTGCATTTCATTTAAAACCATTATGAACTGATAGAAACTTTAAATCAAAAGAATAAAAGATAAATTAATTGATAATAACCATTTTCCTTTGATCTCTGGCAATCGATCAAATAATGAATAAAATATTGAACTAAGCCCACCTGCACCATAGGCTGATTACTGTTCCAAGAGTTACGATCCAGTACATCCATGACATACCCAGGATGGTGACTATGCTCCCAAGTGGATTGTATTCGTCCTGTAACATAGTCCAATAAATTATTTGCTAAAAAACTGCCTGCCTAAGTTGGCTGAAGAAATAATTCCAACCTACTAGTTCGGAATCTCTTTGTTCCTGGAGACAAATGGACATTGTGAAAGTGTAGATGATGTAGACACAAATTAAAATCTGCACAGACTTCATGATGCTCAGTGGTATTGTTGTAGTAGGGTCCTTAGCTTCTTCTCCTGAAGTTATCAGGCATATCCATGTGTTAAATTTAATTTTGATATAAATGTGTTTTTTTTTTCTTAAATGTAAAAATACAAAATTTAACTATTCATTTAATTTTCTGGACTTACATTTATTAATATATAGTACCTTATAATGGATGTTATAGTTTTGACATCAATTTATTTTTTTTATAATATAATATAAATAGTGATTACGACAATTTAATGTTGGAAAAATGTAATCTTTTAATCATAATTTGTAGCACCACAAATAGACTCCTGTATTTCATAGTACATATTTACCTCCATTGTTAGAAATTTCGGTTTCAATATTGATATATAGAAGGGGGCCGGGATGGCCGTTCGGAAAAGAGGCTTGCAATAGGTACTCAAATAACTCCGAGGTTGGTTAGTAATTGGATGGGTGACCGCCCTGCCCTCCGATGAAAGCTACGTATTTCAAGCCTTAACCCTAGCCATATAGTTACTGGAGGGAACTTACACCGACAAGGCATGTGTAGAGTGATAACTCTTCCCTGAGCGTTCTATCGACAATCGCGGTGTGGTTTTCCAGGATGTCAGTAGCTCCCCAGAGGTCAGTCAATGGACGATCTGCTTCGGGGAAAGCAAAATAACTGAGCTGTTGTAATCTATGGATCTAGACTGGTTTATTACGGTCCTTGAACCCGACAGTGCTGACGCAATCGGTTGGAAGGACAATGCCAAGTTGATTCGAATGGGATTGGTTATGGAGCTATGAGCAGTCTGCCACTGTACCATGAAAACCATGGTTTGCAGCAACGTGAGGTTTGGGCTACACCCTCCAGGCCGTCTGTGCTACCGGCAGCAACACTAATGTCTGTAAGAGGACCACACCGTGTGGCCAAAGGTCTCATCTGGCCTACTGCGCCAACTAAAAGAATGAATAAAAAATTGAATATTGAATAAATTTTTAGGTTAAAAATAACTTGGTTTATCTTGGGAGAAGAGTGTGATTTGGGGTTCCGACTGTGCTTACAATAGACTTATGATGATCCTGCGGTTTAAATGCATCGGCACCCATCTAAAAAGTGACTGCTCTTGAATACATAATTTATTGAGGGCAAAAGCTAAGTGTTTGAACTTAATTTTGATCAAATTTATCTCCTTGCACTGCCATTGAACAAGAAATGGTTCTTCCATACGAGATCCCCCAGACGTACTGGAAATACATTCAGAAAAATTTGCTGTTATAAATTTTTTTGGTCATATTTCCAGAACGTCTGGGGGATCTCGAGATCACTAATACGTATGGATGAACCATTTCTTGTTCAATGGCAGTGCAATTAGCTGTTAAAAATTTTTTTGGTCGTATTTTTCATAATTTTTTTTTACATATTGTATAACAATGCATAAATAACACGAGTTAAGTGGTAAAAGTTTAACTAACTTATCAAGAGGTTTCGAAAGTTGCCATCCCCCCTTCCAAAGATACAAATCGCTAAAACGAAGCAACATGTCAGTTGTTGATACAGGTATACAGTACAATGCATTCTTTCCAAAACGACACTACAATCCTTAAAGATTCAGGGACGCCAGTTTTCTCTGCTATAATCTACTGCTAACCAACACCAAACATTTGAGAAAGCTATACTTTCGGCCCATCGCTCTTCTTGTTCCTGCTCTTAAAGAAGCTTCCGTGGTAATTAATCATGCCTCATCTTTGCGATATTCCCAGCCCATCTGCTTTATTAGAATACGACAGCTGCTGCATAAGGTAATCTCTTTTGTATATGTGTTCGCGTATTGCCTCCATTCATTCTTGATGCATACTTTTCAAGGCTCCTGGGCCTTCGAATGTGTATTTTATATCTCTATAAACATAAAAATGTATGCAGATCTCCCCTCTCTGCTTTAATACACCATTTATCCGATCGCTATTTTTGAGTACACTCCCGCGAAGGGTCCTGTCATAGTACTTAAACCATATGTTAAGAAAATTAACTTTTCACCGGCTTATCCTATTTCAACAAATTTTGAGTTAATGATTGCCCCTGGACCAAACTTTCAGGCAATGGTTGTACTTAGGTCAAATATAAGTTTAAAAAAATAATTCTGCAAACATGTTATTATTGATAGGTAATGAAGGAGATAGAAATTTCGGAAATACGTTCGAACAGTGGCTCCTAGGTATGGCCCATTTCAAGAGGTTATGTGACCGTGACATTATCGGACACCTATCGCGTCTTTTTCAGTTAAAAAAATGCCTTGATTAGCTTTATTCAATCGCAGCTTTCTAATCCCGCTAAGGGGTAAATACCCAAAGGGCCCTTTTCAATTGAAACCTGGCAAAACTAAACGGCGGAAAAATATGCCTCGCCTGTGATCCTCAATTTCAAAGTTCTACCAAATTTCTTTCTTCTGAGATCGCAGCAACGTCCGATTAGTAATATAGGGTTTAATAAAAATTAGTTTTTATTCAAACAAACCTAAAACACTAAGCGATTCATAGCCGACCAAAGCCCTGTGAACTACGAACAAGGCATCGTAGAGCTTATCGCTGTTAGTAGTGTTTCCGATGCTCATTTGCGAGAACTCCATCTTCCCCATGAAGGCGACGACAAGGATGATGATGATCACGATACTGATGGCAGTGAAGAAGTTGACTATGCTCTTGGTAACATTCACTGCCCAGGCCGCTTGGACTAGAAATGGTATTGAAATATAAGAATAATGTTCGTAATTACTACAACCAATAGCATGTATACATGTTACAATAATTTCCTTTAAAATCTATGATATTTTTACCTTTCTTACCATCTCTATCTTATTGTTAAAAATCACATCCTTAAAACAAGCCGAGTCGTGTGAACTACTCGCATTAATGCCAGTGCTTACATGCTAAGAGCTAGAAGAAGTGGTCGAAAAACATATCGTTATACGTTCTTAGTCTAGCTAAAGCCCCCAAGTCACTCTTCTTTCTGATTTTGTTTATTTCTATTTATAAGTATTTTATTCAACTTTAATTATCAAATAAACCATTTTAAAAAATAAGTAATAACTTCTATGTTGAAGATACTGATGCTGCTGATGTACCTTCCCGCCTTCCGATTTATTGTTAGTGACAAAAAAGCTTCATGATGATTTAAATCAAATCAGTCTCAGCAGAGGCTAACAAACTAAAGCTGACTGCAGAGAAAAGGAAAGCAATTTTAATAGGCCCCAATTACCCCCTTAAAACCGTCCATAATATTCCCTCCCGCCCTGCTCCTAAATAATTATCTTATTAAATTCTTTCCAACTGTCAAAAACCTCGGAGTAACCTTCGACCAAACCCTTTCCTGGTGAAACCACATCTCCAATATCTCCCGCCGTATCCATTCCATCTTAAAGCAATTGAACCATCACCGCAGCCTTTTTACTTTCACTTACCTATATATGAAATATATAGTAAGTGGAAGTATTGCGATCGTGAAAATTTTCGACTTCCGGTTTTCAACGGAAATACACGTTTTGGGGTCCCCTAAGTCCAAATAACCAAGTCCCGCGAAATTGTCTGTGTGTGTGTGAACAGACTAGCTCAAAAACTATAAACCGTGCGAATCTGAAATTGGGTATTTAGAGTATGTATAAGCCCGCGATGTGACAGCAAAAATTTCATCAAATTTGCTCAAAGGGGTCCTTTATTTAATAACTTTTTAAGTTTTTTTTCGATTTTCTCAAAAACGACTCCAACGATTTTGATTAAACTGAGTATTTGATCTATTTATATGCCTGAAATATGACTATAAAAATTTCATCAAAATTGATCAACCGGAGGGGGGACTTTTCTTAATAAATTTTGTATCATTTTCACATGTTTTTTTTATTTACTCAAAAACGGTTTTAATGATTTTGATCAAACTTGGTATTTGATGTATTTATATGCCCGAGATATGACTTTAAAATTTTCATCAAAATTGATCTACGGGAGGGGGGACTTTACTTGATAAATTTTGTATCATTTTCACATGTTTTTTTTATTTACTCAAAAACGGTTTTAATGATTTTGATCAAACTTGGTATTTGATGTATTTATATGCCAAAGAAGTGATAACCAAAATTCCATGATAATTGATCAACCGGAGGGGGGACTTTACTTAATAAATTTTGTATCATTTTCACGTGTTTTTTTTATTTACTCAAAAACGGTTTTAACGATTTTGATCAAACTTGGTATTTGATGTATTTATATGCCCGAGATATGACTTTAAAAATTTCATCAAAATTGATCTACGGGAGGGGGGACTTTACTTGATAAATTTTGTATCATTTTCACGGGGTTTTTTTATTTACTCAAAAACGGCTTTAACGATTAACAAAAATAAGATATGAATGTAGAAAAATGTGTGACTTTGGGAAATGATATTTAGCAAAACACGTCAATTTCTAATCTAAGTAAGTTGGTAAGTGAAAGTTGTGTGTTGCGCGCACGCACCAGATTTTTTCATTTGAAACACATAGGCTTCTGGTCACTTCCCTGGTGTTTCCCCACTTTGACTATTGTATTGCGGTTAATGGGGGGTATCTGGAGATCTCTAAGCAACGTTTTTCAACTAAAACTTTTATTTAATTGTTTCGTACGATTGATGTTTTGGGTGCCAAGAGACGTCTAGGTCTCACTTTAATACGAAAGGTTAAAGTGGTTATACCCATCCTACCGTCGTAAATATTTCCTGGCTTCCTTCCTTTTCCAAGTTATCCGATCCCACCGTCCATCATATGTCTCCGAACCTCTTCAGTTCAAATCCTCCGTCTATTCCCGCAGTACCCGGTCTTGGTCTTCTCCGGCTCACCGAACGCCAGCTTTCGAAAGATCTATCATTATTAGGTCCTCATCCCTATGGAACTCTATCCTCCCTTTTATCCACCACTCCAAAACTCTCTCTACCTTTAAAACCCGCCTGTTCAATTACCTCCTATCCATCCAGTTTTCCGAACAATTGTAAAGAATCTTTACAAATTCTCAATTTTAATTTTAAATCAGTGTAGGCCTTTATTATATACTAGCTGTGGCTAACAGGCTAACAGGCTGTGGGGGGCTTCGCTCAGGGAGTTGTGGAATAGGTGGAATGAAACAATAACTTTAAAATGTAATAGTACAGAAAAATAGATCAAAATTAATCATAATTAAAACAAAATTTGTACCATCCTGAAACTTCAGTTTAGTATTAGTGGTAAGTTTCGAAACCTCAGAGTCCGCCCATATATGGTTTGGGTTTAAGAGACCCTATTCATGCGGTTTTCTCAATGCGTTTTCTTCCCTTTTCTTGATTAAGAAAAGATATTTTGGCAGCAAATATGTCCTGGTATGTACCTCTTTTTATGGTTTCTATGTTCTGATTCCATTGACACCATTCTCATGACGATACCACACCCTTATTAAGTTGAGTAACTTCTCCTTTTTCGAATTCGGTTGAAAATTTACGAATAGAACAGAACTATTAAACAGAAATATTATATGAACACTTTATTTTCAAAATATATTCCATTAGGTTATATCTTTTATTTATATTATCTATAGGTCATCTATTTTATTCAATGTTAGTTTTTATTCGCTCACTACACTAATAAGCAATTTTTCTTTAGTTGTAAATTTACTCTTATATTGTATATTGATTAAAGGAAATGTTTCGACCAATTCTTTCCTCTTCTGTAAAACTTTATTCGCTTAGGAATCCAGTTGGTTTTGTTTATTTTTAATTTAAATTCATTGCAGAGATGTAATGACCTTATTGAAAAATAAAAAGGAAAAATAATTATTTATACATAATCTCGTGTAATTTAAAGAAAACAGCTGAAGCTTAAACCATAACAAACCGAACTAATGAACGATAACCTTATGAATTGAGCTTAGCTAGCGCTCCTGGCTTTCAAATGTCGAACTAAATTTATCATTCATAAACTCGTCTGGGCTTATTAGAGGGGCTAATTACATGTAGCGAGAGGCTTAAATTACAGCCCTTGTCCCTTCAACATTACACACTTAAAATGAAAACTGAAACCTTCTTCATCGTTAGGGGCAATAGGGAAATATAACGACATAACATTCTTGATAGTATGTGTAGTTGTTTTTGAGCCTTTTCGGCACGCACATTGTACACTTTGCTTTATAATACATATTGATTATTTTTTAAATACTAGTTCCATTTATTTTATTTATATATAAGTGTATATATGTATATGCTATAAGCTGCACACGCATAATTATTTACATTTTAAGTCAATAAGGAGAGCTAGGTTATTTTTGATTTTTTCATCATAAGAAGATTAGGTACTTTATTATTTATCATTATTTTCTCATTTTTTTTTCATTTTAATTTGCTTTATTTTTGTTGTAATACTACTCTACATAACTACTTGGCTCTAAAGCCTATAATAAGTTTCTGTATAATTTTGTTCCTAAAAGACTAGTTCCCGGGACAATTAAATAAAGAGTTTATTATTACCAGACCAAGCTTAAACCTAACTTCAAGATTCGTCCTCTAAATCAATTTCTGTATTCATTCTGATAGTTTTATGATTCCATCCGCAATTCGAATGGATATTGTAACAATAGAAACCGTTAGAATTTATTACTAATATTAATGTTTCGTTGTGGAAGGTTTTACGTATAATTGAAGATAGTTGTTCTTAAATTTGTTTTCCCTTATCTTCGAATTCCATGTATTATATAAAAAAATTTAATAAATGTTTATAAGTTAAATAATATAATGAATTTCGTACGTGCCGAGCTGAATAAGGCGTTGACCGGTTTAGTATTCTCTATTCCAGTATCAGCGATTCGAATCCGCCTTGGGTGAATTGAATTGCCTTGGGCGGCTCCACAGAATAAATCTCGACCATCCTACCCTGGTTAGATTTGGTTGTTTATACCGCTAGAGTTAACCACCTCCCCACTACCAATAAGGATATATATGCCAAATAAATTATAAATATTTTCCAAAGTGCTTCATATAATTTATTGATGAACATCGTTTGTAAAATTATTGTTACTAAAAAGTTTAAGTATAGCTTGATCCACCGTCAAATGAAGCAGAACCATCGATAGGAATTGGTGCCCACGGGCAATTTCATCAGGGGCCGTCCCTTCTCTCTCCAAAAAGAAAAATGTATACCTCAACTTTTTTTTTTAAATAGTTAACTAAAGCATTAGTGGGGGCTTAAAACTCATGTTGAAGAGAGGAAGGTCAAGAAACGGTCACATAGGCGTAAATAAATATATATTCGTAAATCTAATGTTCACCTATTCAGACATTTTTAGAATGTAATCATTTAAGTACCTCTAATAATGTAAGTAATAATGGTAGCGTATCAGAAAGAATTACAGAAGATTAACAATAGACATGTTCTAAGTATTAAAATAAATAACCAGTAAAAGCTATAGAAAAACCTTCAACCATCATAAAACTAATCTACCATAACCAAGGGCGGGTCCAGCCGATTGTAAAGTGGGAGGGGGGGGGGTAGTAGCTGTGTATGGTGTAGTAGCTAGCATAGCTGCGTACAATACTGAAGGATACGGGTTTACATCTCGCGGTGGCCTTAGGATGTTTTAAGAGTGAGTAAAAAATCCTTGGCTGGGCCGTCCCTCGGATAGGACGTAAAATGGAGGTCAGATTTATGTTAAACATGGTGTCCTAATAAGTATTAAACAAAAAGTTATGAAATAAAGTGCCCCATCAGTTTCAACAATTTTCATGAAATTTTGGCTCTCACATCCTTGGCATTTACATACATCAAATACCAAGTTTGATCAAAATCGTTAAAGCCGTTTTTGAGTAAATAAAAAAACCCTTGAAAATGAGACAAAATTTATTAAGTAAAGTTCCCCCTCCAATTGACCAATTTTTATGAAATTTTGACTTCACGTCGCGGGCATATACATATATGAAATACCGAGTTTAATCAAAATCGTTAAAGCCGTTTTTGAGAAAATCGATAAAAACGTAAAAATTAGACTAAATTCTTTAGATATAAAGTACCCTCTCCGTTTAACCAATTTTGATGAAATTTTGACTGTCATATCGCGGGCATAAACGTACCCTAAATACCCAATTTCAAGTTCGCACGGTTTATACTTTTTGAGCTAGTCTGTTCACACACACACACAGTCCATTTCGCGGGACTTGGTTATTTGGTTTCAAGGGACCCTAAAACGCGTATTTCCGTTTAAAACCGGAAGTCGAAATTTTTCACGATCGCAACGCTTTCCCTTACTATATATTTCATGTATAGGTAAGTGAAAGTAAAAATTAGTTGACGTTTCGGCTTAACCTTGCTTTGCGTTATCAAAACAAATCAGTATATAACTAAAAAGATAATTCATTTTCATCTATATAAATAAAGTTGAAATTCTGTTTGTTTCTTTGTTTGTTCCTTATAGAAATCCATGCCGTTTGTCCTAAATTCTCCAAATTTCGCTCAGTGGTTCTTTGATACCAGGTGGAACACCTGTCCATATTAAAATTGCGTAACTTCAACCGATTTTCAGCTGATATCCTTTATTGTTATAAAAATCATAATGATCTCACTTTACAATGTTTTTTTTTACGAAATCGACCGTTTCTTTAGAAAAATGAAAATTTCCGTGTGAAACTGGGATATACAGCTATAATCTATAAAAATAAAGATGAAATTCTGTTTGTTTATTTGTTCTTTATAGAAATCCTTACCGTTTGTCCTAAATTCTCCAAATATCGTTCAGTGATTCTTTCATACCAGGTGCGAACACCTATCCATATTAAAATTGCATAACTTTAGCCGATCTTCAGCTGATATTCTTTATTGTTATAAAAATCGTAATGATCTCGCTTTACAATGGTTTATTACGAAATCGACCGGTTCATTAGAAAAATGAAATTTCCTGGGTGAAACCGGGACATACAGCTATAACATAGAATTGTTCACGTTTATTAGAAAAATGAAATTCCCGGGTGAAACCGGGATATACAGCTAGTTATCGATAAAATAAAAAATAGTTTTCATGTATAATCCATATGCTAACGGTAAATAGCTTGTAAGCATCTAATCAATATATATTTTCTGGGTTACCTGTGGTGTAGTGGTTAGCATAGAAACTTAGCATAGAAACTTACAAAGGTCGCGGGTTCGCGTCCCGAGGTGGCCGTACGATTTTTTAATGGGAGTAAAAAATCTTTGTCTATGCCGTCCCTCGGATAGGACGTAAAATGGAGGTCCCGAGCCTGTACGATGTCAGGTACTCGTTTAAGATTCATTATCCTAATTATTCCTGGATAGGCAAAATTTAGGACTCCCACTGTAGCATCGTCCGATTAGCCTTATTGGCATAAAGTGACGTTAAACAAACAATATATATTTTCGCGCCTCCGAGGCGTCTAAAATACATAATATGTATTTTAAAAATATCATTGGGGTCAATGAGTAGTTTTTCTGAAAGTCTATTTATTGTATCATACTTTTATTGTTATTTTAATGCAGATATTTTTTTTAAATATCTTGTGTTACATCGACCAAAGAATATGATAACTATTTAGTACATATTGGCCTCGACTCTATTTTGCGGTGAATGTGTTCGTATCGCGGGTTAGTATTTTCGGCATTTTTCGAATAGGTATTTCCAAACCAGACCTGTGCATTATTTTAAATAAAAGTATTTTAAATACAATTGAAAATACCTTTTTTTTATTTTAGTATTTTAGAATTAAAATAAAATAAATCACATGTTTATTTTCATTTTTATTCTAAAATACTCAAATAAAAAAAAAGTATTTTCATTTTAATTCTAAAATACTAAAATAAAAAAAAGTATTTTCATTTTAATTCTAAAATACTAAAATAAAATAAATCTTAAATAGGTTGTTTCAAGTTAAACAATTTTCGTAATAGGATAGTGTAGTCCTTCGCACTAGAGCTCTCACTCCTAAATATTGAGCATGTATATTTATTTCAGTTTGATGTTGCTGTTTTTGTTTTTTTGTGGGGGGGGGGGGGGCGCAATCATTAACTTTGTACCGCTTCATCTGATTTCAACAAATTTTGTCGCATTGGTTGTTTTTGATTATCTAAATAGACGTCTAATGAATTCATTTCACATAAATGGTTTTATGCATAGGTTTTGGGGTGGAGTGTTAAATATTAACTTTTTACCCCCACATCGGATTGTCACGAAATATGAAACAAAGATTGTTCGTAAGTCAAATAACAAGGCCAATTCCTCATAATTTTTAATAGGTTTCTTATGGGGGGGGGGGGCGATAATTATAGACTTTTTACCGGTTTATTCGAAAGTAAAAAAATCGATTGAATTCCATAGATATTAATAAGCGCGGTGACGAATGGAAAACGTCTGAGGGAAGTAAGCGCTGAGAAGTAGGTTGGAGGATTTCGTTAGGGCTGATTTGCCGAAATTCTTGTTGGACGGAGGACGTTGGATGGTGTTTGGGTAGCGAATAGTCTAATGGGTAGCCCAATTAGTTTAAATAGGTTCCGAATCAGTTGGATCTGTAGAAATTTTATTTAATAATTTTAACAAAATGAAAGCGAAGATGATCTGAGTATCAAATGCATTACACCAGGCAAAGACAGAAAAAAAATTAAATAAAAACTGCCGATTTATTAATCAATTGCAATACTAAAAAAAATATTTATTTATTAATCAATTGCAATGCACTAGCTAATAGGTTTTAAAAGTATTTTGTATTTTCATTTTAATTTTTTTAATTTAAAATACAAAATACTTTTTTTATTTTGCATTTAAAATAATATTATCGAAAATTATTTTAAATGATTTGAGTTTAAAATGCATTTTATTCAAATTTATTTTAAATACCTGCTATTTAAAATAAAGTATTTTAAAATAAAAATTAAAATACTTTTGCCCAGGTGTGTTCCAAACTCCTGAGGCCAGCGTGGTTTATTAGGTTTACCAAACTTGACAGAATTATGACAAAAAAAAAAAATATTTAGCAAATCTCAGGGAACAACTGTAATACTTTAATTTTCAAGAACTAATTTTAAAATGTTTACTGTACCCCTTCGGGAATAGAAGAATCCAGTTCATTAAGTATCGGCCAGAGACACAGAGGTCCTGCAAATCCTATAGTATACCCTGTCTTAATTCTCTGAAAGTTTAATAATTATCATCAGGACTAGATTAGTCCGACTAATTGTTAAATTTTAACTAACTAAGATTAAGTTCGTTTAAAGGAAATTAATAAATTTATTGATGTCCATCATTCCCTATCGGTATCAAGGTCTAGGTAATTATTGCTATTGTTTTGCAATTTCAGATGTATTTACGTATTGATGTAATTTTAATGTATGTACTTTGAAAGGATGTTCATTGATAACAGGTACTCGTTAAATATCCCTATCCTAATTATGCCTGGATAGACAAAATTTAGGACTCCCAAGCCATTCCTCTCGATCTGTCAATCAGCTCTTTAAGCTTTTTCTTCCTTTTCCAAAAATGACATCTTATTTGTTCTGCATATTACTTGTCCCTTCCACATTGCTTCTACAGTTTTAGTAAAGCTATATTCTTTCTTTAAATAATAAAAAATTATGCAAAGTTGGGCTACTGCTCCCACAGCCTTCTTTCTGGATCCGCCCGTGACCATAACTCATCATCCATCACCCACAAAGCCGCTGGTAAGCAGTTTGAAATCTCCTCTCAAGTCAGGGAGTAATTACAAAACTTTCACGATGATTAACTTTTTTTTTTGTAAATAGTAAAACCATAATGTCTCCCACGCCTAAAAGATTTTTTATTTATTAAAATCAACCAACATTTTGAGTCATTATGAATTAAATGACTAAAAAACAAAACTAGTTGTCGAAAGATCTCCATTTTATTGGTAGATTAATTTTATCGTGGTTAAGAGTTTCTCCGATGCTCTTATGCTCTTATTGCTTTTCGAATGTAGCAATTTTCGTGTCCCCTGCACTCTTTTCAGATGCGCTACCATACTTAAATTATATAGTCCTCAAAATGCCTGATTAAACTAAAATTTGATATAAAAATATATTCATATATGCCTATGAGACTCTTTTTCCGACTTCCTATCTTATATATTGCGACACTTATGTGGGTTACAAAATTTTTATTGAACGGAAACAATAATTTAAAATGCCACTCAAACAATTAAAACACCAACAATTAAACCGTTTACAAAAATTATCACTATGTAATACAAAAATAACCATGTGACTTGAGCTTCAGAACCAGTCTAACCACTCCAGTCCATCGCTACTTATATTTATTCGGAAGAACAGCCTGGAAGGTTCGAGGCCAGCGTAGATAGTACTCGAACAACGTAGTCACAAACCTGTACTATGACAGTTTGTTCCAACTGTTTTTTTCACGTTACAATATGTTCCTATGTTTTATTCTTCTTGATATTCGAATTATTATACTTAATTTACCATGCTTTTCAAACAGGCTAAAATTAGTTTACTGTTGTATAATCCTATACACCAGAAAGTAAAAAGCGTCTCCAAAACAGGCACAGTAAAGAACTACACACAATTTTCACTTACCAACTTACTTTGATTAGAAGTTGACGTGTTTTGTTTATTGCCACATCTCAAAGTCACACAATTTTCAAAATTCATTTTCTTATTTTTGTTTGTATTTGCTCTTTAAAGTACACTAATTTTTTTTATTATTAAATAAAAGTTTTTACTTGTGATAATTTGGCAAAGCAAGCATAATACTCCAAGTCGTCTGAGTTTATCATTCTCTATGTAGTTGTTGAAAAATTCATATAGATACCATGAAATAAATAATTTCTATTATATGAAAATAACATCATTATTTATAAACAATCGTCTGTCATTGAAGGCGTATTGCGCATGCATGGGCTCACTGTTTTATGAGTTTACGGAGTATTTTTATTTATTTCTCCTGTATATGTTTACTTGATTTTTTCATATTTCATATTTAGCCATTTCTTATTTTAAGGCGGAACAAGAGACAGATAATTTCTACATATAAACAAAAACAAACGTACTTTATAGGAAAACAAAAAAGGCCCCTTCCTCATTTATGCACCCTCAGAACATGTTAATAATGATAAAGCTTACCTGATATTAAATTAAAATTTAAATCCCATTTAACAAGATGAGTTTAATCAAAATCGTTAAAGCTATTTTTGAGAAAATCGGAAAAAAACGTAAAATTAGGGAAAAAGTTATGAAATAAAGTGCCCCCTCTTGTTGATCAATTTTGATGAAATTTTTGTAGTCATATCTTTGGCAGTTGTTGAGAAAATCGAAAAAAACGTAAAAATTAGACAAAATTCTTTATAAAAAGTACCACCTTCGTTTGACCAATTTTGATGAAATTTTTGCTGTCACATCGCAGGCATAAATGTACACTAAATACCCAATTTCAGATTCGTATGTTTTATAGTTTTTGAGCTAGTCAGTTAACACACACACAGACCATTTCCCGGGACTTGGTTATTTGGGGACCCCAAAACGTGTACTTTCGTTGAAAGCCCGTAAAAAAAAATTCACGATCGCAATACTTTCTCTTACTATATATTTTATAAATAGGTAAGTGAAAGTAAAAAATTAGCAAACTAATAAATTAGTGAAATAAAGATGTAACTTACAAGCCATGGATATGGCGAGGATGGGGCTTACGATATCGACGTAGCCGCCGACGCAGAAGAACATGAAGCCAGTTCTGTCCATGAATCTGAGGTGGTGCGAGATCCAACCTCCTAGCAAGGTCTTATCGATGAACTCGCTGAGAAACTTCAATCTGCTCATCGTGACTGCATAATAGGAACAATTAATGCAATTACAATAACTCAATAAAAATTATCCTTATGATCAAAATTTAAACATGCTTCCTTTGTATATATTTACACGAAATATACAGGTTGTGAACGGTGCACACACCATACAACATTCACCTTCTTTGACTAAAATAAAAATTATTTTTTAAAAATTGTGTACTTAAGTTGGTACAGTGGTGTACCAAAATGAAGTTGGCCCCACTCACTCATAGGACTCTATACTTTCCTGGGATTTGTCTGAATGTTCTGTAAATAGTTTTTTTTTTAAGGGATTTAAGAAATAATAATCGAGTTTCAGACTACAAGATCGAGTTTATGAACGATCTAATGTAAATAGGAACCGATAATAGTGGTTCATAATAACGGCCAATTGGAACCAAATTTTCAAGTTCTGAGCGCTTGAGTAATTTTTAGAAAATGATAGAGTTACATGTATATAAAAATCTAAACTAATTATACCTAATAATGTACGTACTTTTATGATGATAGTGATGTACATGTAAGTTTTCGTTTTTCTATTCTAATTCTTAGTTTAATTTTAATATCATGGACATATTGTATTTATTATTCTTGGTAAATCAAGCTATCTTAACTTCCGACTAATTATATCCAATTCATGTACTATTATATCTGAATGTCTTAAAGGTTTAGAATTTTTTTGCAGACGATTGCTGCACTATAGGCGGGCGCAATCGACTATAGGGTGCGCTAGTAGTTTTGCAAAATGTCGGAAGGAACGGGGATAGACATAGTTGATGTGATAGAGATAATTGGTAATTTTAAAAGACCATTAATTGAAGGGCAGGCTATCCTTGATGCAAACCACATAATTACATGTGGAATAATATTTAAAAGTAAAAAAAACAGTTATTTTACAAGTCTTGTGCCTTCAAACTAGCAATCTCAAAGGACTGCCCCATCAAATAAAAGTGGAAATCAAATTTATTAATAATAATAAGATATTTTCTTGTCATTGTACGTGTAAAGCTGGTAGTTCTGGTAAATGCAAACACATCATTGTAACTTTACTCTACGTTTTTTGGTTAGTAATAACATTAATTACCTATTCATACAGTCATTGTTATGACAGCTTAGATTCTTTGTCATATTATTTATTTATGTGTCAAAACTTTCATGCTTCGCATTGAAAACTTGGAACAATTAAGCACAACGGATGTAAGACAAAAATGGGGAAAATTAAAAAAGAAAAACAAATATGAAAGAAAAACACTATGGTCCCAATGTTATTTGCACAAAACTAACATTTTGGAATAATAAAATGTCAAATACTAATATTTACCTGGATAAATATCGTCACTTTCTTTAAAATGAAGACTACATACCGTCATACGTCTCGAAACAGGCTTATCTATTCTTAATTTTACAATACACTCTTAAAGAAGCTTTTAATTTTTTGGAAATAAATGGAATGACACGTCTTTTGATTTTTTAATTGAACACTGAGGGACCGAGTAATACCTATTAGACATTTTTCAAATGATTTTTTTGCTCAATCGGGTTTTAATTATGGAAAAATCAATTAAAAACGCCAAAAAACCCTATGAATCCCAGGTAATGGCCCGGCTTTTATCCCCGTTTCTCTAGTTCCTGTAAAGAAGCAGCACCATCGCTTGCGCCCGCCTATTTCTAGTGCAGTCCTGTTGCAAGGTTTCCTTCTTGAAATAACTTTTTTTTTATATATAACGTGTTTTCATAGCGTGGTTTATATCATTTATTTATTTACGTTTACCTATATATAAATATACATATACACACGCACATATTACAATGCCCATAGAGCATTTAATCCGGGAAAGGTAGCGTTCGCCTTAGCGACGAAGAAACCACACATTTCTTTTAATTACAGATGAACCCCCAATCCTAGCTGGCCCACCTTCCAGGATTTCCATCTCCACATCCAGTTGGGAGAAGGTCGGTCGATTTAGGTAAGTCGGTCATTTATTTATTTTTCTTAAATAACGACACTGGCAAGACGAAGCCCTACCTCGTATTTAACTTTGTTAACATTAGGTGGAATATTTATGGACTATTTGGACCTCGAGAAATGTGTCAATTTTGTTCTTGGCAGAAGTGAAGAATGTCAAAATCTTATTGTATTTGTGGAATGTGCATTTGTGGAGAGCATACGGTCAAGTTATGTCCAGATTGTAAAACCAGGCTGTGACTTATATATTATCAATAATTAATGAGAAAATTTAATAATTATAAGTCCAATGTAAATTTTCATAATTATTTGTAACTCATTGTTCCTGTTTAATTGATAGTGTAGTGTATTCCAATTGATATGCCTTTGTAGTTTTGTGACAGTTTCTTTGTGTTTTTTTTTTTTTTGCCTGAAATAATTATTCTTTCCAATAAATCATACATTAAAAATCTAAGTGTTTTGTGTATATTGAACCTTAACGTTTTGTAAGTAAATTAGACCATTCTTAGTTTCTTATTGACAAAAGGCATAAAAAGTTTAAATGGAAATAAGGTTTATTAAAGTATTATAAATACTGCAATTTACATGATGATTAGGCATCCCTGAAACGATAATAAGGTCACTTCGTCTCATGGACGAAGCGCTACCTATATCAACCCTTCGATTAGCGCTACTTTTCCCGGGTTAAAGGAAGGGAGTGGAAGGAGTCCAGTAGGACTTTCTCTTTGCTCTGCTAGTTCATTATTTTGGGTACAGAACAAAGCCTCTTCCCTCGGTGAGGACCTCGACCGTGCCACCTCCGAGGTGGGGCAATTTCCTTGGAAAGCGGAATAGCACAGCCTTTCAGCCAATCAAAATATGAATCTGCCGCATGACCCGGAACCTTAAGCGTAGTAGATAAGTGCACTATTCACTGAGCGAGCCCTCTTTCGTAATTCTATATACTCACTGGTAGTGTAGGCGAAGATGAGATTCCACCCTACGAGGAAGGCGACGAACTCGCAGATGGTGCTGTAGCAGTAGTGGTAGTGGGCGCCGATAGAAGGCATCAAGGCGGCCATCTCGGCATAGCAGGCAGCTGGGGGGTCACCACAATATAAATCACATCCACACTTATATTTATCCTTAGTCTCAAATGTTCTATGTGGGTATTATTACGGATATCTACTCGTATTCTACCTATACAAACTTAGATCAATAAAACTGTTTATCTATCAAAACTACCCGTTTTTCAATTTTTTTTATTGACTGGGTTCCACTTTTACATTTATTGATTCTTTTATGAACATGATAAGTCTGTTTGTAATTTATTCCCCGACGTTTAACACGTTGGGTGCGGCATCGGTCTCCGGGGTCCGATGTCTTACATTCCCTTCTTAACAGCTGATTTTCACATGAACATGTCCGAATCTCCGAACAAATAATTTAGTCGATTTTTAATGAGATAATTGCATTTTAGTGCAGAAAATGTTGTTAACAGCTGAAATTATGTTGTTTTTTAGAATCGGACCCCGAGGTCGGATTTTCGATCAAGAATGGCGTAAATCCTGTATCGGCCTGTCCTTCTCCTATTATGTCTAGTTCCAATCCTTCCCAAGAGATAATGCCCTTGAAACGCTCATTTAATTCCTTTTTAATCATAAGATAACGCTTTCGTCAAAGCATTCCCATCGGACCTCGACGCCCGATATGGTCTGTGGCTCATCCCAGAAGTCGGACCCCGGGGACCGATACCGTTAAATTCAAAATATGCCGCCGCACCTAACGTGTTAACTAAAAGAGTACCAAATTAACGATCAAGGCAACTGCTATATGATGCACGTATTCCTCGTCCTTACTAATGGCACGAGACTTGGAAAACGTGCCACCAGGTGGTGCACAGTGGTTGGAAAATGTGTGTAAAGGTACCTTTACACTGTAAGAACCTCACCCTCGAAAAGGAAATCCTCCGAATCTTGCCATATCGGCTTGAACGTGAAGTCGACAATGATCCTATTGTCCTAACCACGCACCTATGCCATTTAATTCAATAATTTTCTTTGCAAAGACTGCCTTGGACATATCGGCTCTTCTGACTTATTACGGATAAAACCAACTTGGCTAAATAAAATAAAAAAAAAATAACTATAACATTATGGATAAAAGCAACATCAGAGAAATTCTAAGGGGTCTAGAAGCTTATCTTAGCCTATACCTAACTAATTCAAAAGGTATAGGTAACTTGGGGGATGATTTTAACTTTTTACAGGTTTATCCGAGCTTAATAAAATTTAAAACAAGTTTCGTCTCTGTATGAGATATTTTATAAGATTTATTCCTTATTAAATGTTATTATAGATGGTTAATGGGGGGGAGAGGCTGATTATTAACTTTGCACTGGTTTATCCGATTTCAATGAAATTCGAAACACTTAAATTCATAAATCAAATGGAAGTATAAGATGGTTCAGTCCTCATAAATGTAATTACGAGTATGTAATAGGTTGGGGTAGTTATTTATTAACTTTTTTCTGGTTTATTTGATTTTAATGAAATTTAAAACGCTTGTCGAATATAAATCAAATAAATGTAAGGAGTAAAAAAATAGGTTAATAACACGTAAATTTTATTAGAATATTTAGGGGAAGGGAATAATTAACTTTTTATCAGTTATCGACTAAATTTGAATCGCTTTTTGTCCTTTGGGCAAAAACAAGTAAATGGATATTAATTTATTTTCAAATATTAATCAATATTATTAGAGAAGGTAAAGTGGGGCAGGATGATTTTTACATTTTTATTTGATTCCGAATAAATTTTAAACACAATTTGGGCCATGGGGATCACTTTAGAGGAGGAATTGACGTGACTGGGACTCGTGATCTTGGTGGTGTACTGAAACACACCGCGCTAGTTACGCGGGAGATCCGGGGCCGAGTCCCGGTCAAGGCCAATCTTTTCTTTTCAAAATGAAAATATTTAAAATTGTTGAACATGAATTAAAGTTGAGTGGAGGAATCAAGCAGGAGAACTGGATGATAGGCTTCACATTCCCTTCTTCGTACGAAAACTGCACCAGGGGTTCCAAAAGTCTTTACAAAATTCGATATTTTTATGTATTTTTTAAAATAACTATATTCTTATATTCTACATTGATTTTAGGAAGTTTTGGCAATTTTTAATTTCAATTTACAAACATTTATTTACCTGAAAGTTGCTTTCATCGGACCAAACCACCTTTGCCCAGTCTTGAGCAGTCCAATTTGTTTGTGGAATTTTGCACAGGTAAACCTCTTCCTTCGATTGGCTTCACTAAGCCAGGGTTTCTTTCTAGCCTTACAGCCTTTCAGACCATCCTCTCCGAGCAAAAATGTCAACAGAACACTAGGTTTTCCTCTCTTCAGCCAGCTGTTTCAATGTTTTCCTGCGATTCTGAAGAGTTGTTCTCGCCAAAAACTTATCCTCACGCGTTCCTGTTATTTTATTTCTTCCTGTTCTAGGTAGAGAGGAAAATGTGTCATGCGTCTGATGTCGAAGAGGAGTTTTCGAACGTTACAACGAGAGCACTTCATAGTTTTTGCTATCTCGGATTGGCTATACCCTTCCGACGAGATAAAAACAGTTTTTGCCCGTTCGATCTCACTTAGTTCTTTTGCTTTGACTATTTTTATTCATAAATAAAAAGAAAATTAAATTTTTTAATAATAAAATCTAATATAATAAAAAAAACCTCAACTGCAACCAATAAGAGAGCTGACACTGTACTGGGAATTTTTGTTTGTATTTCATTATGTTTTTCTAGAGCATTAATGAGGAGTTGGGAATTGAAAATAATCTATTTAAGGGATCCATTTTTGTCAACACAACAAGTTTTGGGAGCCACAGTTTATATTGAATTATTAAATTAAGTGAAATAGACAATTTTGCAAGGTGCCTAATAATTTTGGCCAAGGTTGTATATATTATAACATTCTAAGAAATGGATTGCATACCATTATTTTAGGGAAAGCTATACTGAAGCGTGTATTCTGTATATATATATATATAATTTTTTTTTTCAGATCAATACAATTGTATAACCCAATTCACGCTGCTTATTCACCTCAGCTCGCCCTGCTCGGGACTAGGTACGACCAGCTGCATGCAACGGAACTACGCCTACTTGAATTGGCAGGAAAAGAGTCTTCGAATCTTACTTAGTAGCTGCATGGATGCGAAAATCTTTTTCTTATTTCCAGCTAAACCCAAAACCATGGAGTAGAGCTTTCAGTGAGCCCGGTAAGAGGGAGAACAGGGAGCATGAGCTGGCCAGCAAAACAAACTATGAGTAATTCATTTTAATCAATAAGAAGAATAATTTTATCAAATTCATCACAGTGAGATTCAGCCCAATTAATTTCAAACCTTTCTACATTTTAATTAAATATATTCTACATTTTCAAAATTTTAACTAACCAATAACAATAGTGTACACATTTCAGGACCATAACCCAACCCAATTGTCCTTTAGAAGAATATATTTATTTTATTTTAATTCATCATTTACCTAGATACAGTACAGTTTAAAGTCAACCAGTCAACCAGCCAAGCTTTAATGTGGTTTAGACCAGACCATCAAGTCAAGTTGATGGTATAAAACCAAACAAGAATATTTTTTTTTTTTTTTTTTTTTTTTTTTTATTGAAAGAATTAATACATTCTGCCACAATCAAGGGCATTAATATTAGGGCTGTAAGGATACATTCACTCAATAAATATAAACAAATGTACATAAAAAAGAAGAAAGTAATAATCATAAATAAAATATAAACCTATATATGGGAAATAAAAAATAAAATAACAATCGGAAAAATTAAAGAACACACATTCATACCTATTTACAATATATACATTAAATATATATTAAATACATTAAATATATATTAAATACATTCAGCCTGGGAAACTCCGACTCGTGCTTTGCAGGCCACTTATGGAAGGCAAAGCAAGACTCTGGGAGATCCCAGTTCTTCTCTCCCAGCCGCGTCACTAGTTATAAACCAGTGGAGGCTAGGTGAGAGCACTCAGCCTCAATCATGCCGGACATGAGTGGAGAAGCTGGCCATTGCCAGGACTCCAATAGTATTTTATAAGAGGTCTCTTGGCCACTTCCGTTTCAACCTTCTGGGAGGATTGTAGGGATGGTTGGGGCATGATAGGGATTGAGCTGAAGGATTAGGATGATAGGAAAGGTTCTGGTGAAATTTTGAGAATCTGGATGGGATAATGATAAAGGACAAACGGAATTTTGAGGTCGTGATGTAAGGTTTTGTTTGTGACATAATATGGGGCATTGACTATGGTTCGAAGGACTTTGGACTGGAAGGACTGGATACGTTTGATGTTCGAAGGTTTTGCCGTTCCCCACAGTTCGAGGCCGTAGGTCCAGATTGGTTTTAATATGGTCTTGTAAATTAGTATTTTGTTGTCGGTTGAAAGATGAGATGATTAAACAAAGAATATTAAAGTTTAGTAGATGTAGCGATTAGGTTAAATTATTAAGTGATTAGATTCACCTGTTATGAAGAGTATCGGTGTATATAATAGCCAGAAGAGCATCAGGAGATCACCATGCCTTAGTACGTGAGAGGGTATGTTGTGGAAGAGAGTCCCTCCGAAGGTAATACTAAATGCGAAGATGATCATTTCTAGCTGGCTGTAGACTCGTGTCATCGGGTTTACTTCGCGGTAAAAGTTGTGCTTCTGCAGGTTCATCACCATCCACAAGCGCTTCATCTGTCGTTAAGAGGAATGATATCAGGATTTGTCTCCCAAATTGGAGTCAGTCTAGGCTTTAGACTGGACTTCAATTCAGGAGTGCTCAGATATGATGTTATGGTGCTAGTTACGTCATCGTAGCTTTGTATTAAAAGAACTTTGATTTAATTGGACGAATAGTACACCCTCCCATATAAAATCGCAAAATTTGGGCCATGGGGATCACTGTAGAGGAGGAATTGACGTGACTGGGACTCGTGGTCTTGGTGGTGTACTGAAACACACCGCGCTAGTTATGCGGGAGATCCGGGGCCGAGTCCCGATCAAGGCCAATTTTTTCATTTCAAAATGAAAATATTTAAAATTGTTGAACATGAATAAAAGTGGAGTGGAGGAATCGAAGCAGCCATACAAACTTGATATGCGAGGGTTTTGCCTTAATAACATCGAGTAACATTATGAACCCGGATAAGACTGTTAACACCATTAAATGTTATTAACTGTACCGTTACTGGTTAATTTATAGTAATATGAAGCTGTAAATCCATTTAATAAGATTTTCTCTGTTATAAAATGCTCTGGTATACGAATAGTAGGCGAAGTTTTATCAGAACAGAGTTTTATCACAAGTTTTGAACATCTTTAATTCTAGTGAAATGGTATAAATTAATAATATGATGAAGAGAAATACTCAATTAAATTAATATTATGACAATGGTCAATCAAATATTTTCATCATTCATCTTTTGACTATTAAAAATGTACATTGTGCAAAGTATAGTCCAATATTACATATACAGAGCTCTCAATAAGTACGGTAGGTATTCGATAGGTATGTCAATTATAAGTTACATTTGATTGTCGCGATTGCATCGACTTGATTCAATCGATTAACAATCGAACATTTTTCGAATTTTTATTTTTCGATTTCGAACAAAATAGGAGATCATGATCAAATTTGAGCTACAAATTGGTAAACCGTATTAAAATTAAACAGAAAAGAAAAAAAAAATTAGCTTCTTTGGTCAGGTGCTAATAATAAAATAAAACAGAAAAAATATTGTAGCTTTTAGAAAATTTACAGTTTTAACATTTGGTACGGCAAGAAATCTATTTCCAAATAAGTTGAAATTTAATATCAATATCAGAAATTATAAGTATTAAAAATTAAAATAACCAGATACACAATTTCAATAATTAGTGCGCACAAAAGTTGCCTTTTCGCGTGTCTGCTTCCAGAGGTTTTAGACAGCTCCTAATAATAATATCCGGTTTCTGAGTACTATTGCTCGAATGAATATCTCAATAAAGATTGACACAAATATTTATGATATTAATACATTGACTTGATTTTTGAAAAATAATTCATAGCAAGAACCCGGATTTCTGTGCAATTGCATATTTTGTTTGCTTACTTCTTTAAAATGGAAGCGGACCAGATTTGATTACGGATTCGTGTACGCAGATCTGAAAGTAAACATACTTTTAGAAATAAAAAAGTAAAATCCAGCATGGGAGGTAATATTCCCAATTACGATCGTGGTTATTCGCCGTAAATAACTTCTTCTTAAGTAATTAATAATTACTTATTCCCGTCTTTCCACCAGGCTTTTTAGTATATAAATCGCATCCCAGGCATTGTTAGAGAAGCTTCGAAAGAAAAAATGGAAGACTTTTTGATGAAAAATTCAGCGCTTAAGATCCTGGAATATATAAATAAAATTTTAAACAGTGATAATTCAATTGTTCTAAGCAACATTTACAACGACACAATAATTTTAGGTGCTTATAATTTTAAACAAAAGAGTATTAGCGATCCACAGAAATAAATTTAAAAATGCATTTTATAATTAATTTTAATTCAGATATTTTATGAAAAAATATATCTTTCCTAACAATATGGAAAGATAACCTATTTTGTTGTATTTTGATTTAGATTTTTTATCTTATTATTTATGTGAAAAATAGTTATTTATTATACAAGTGACGAAAGTAGATCATTTTACAACTCGAGTGAAACGTTTACCCACACGAGCGAAGCGAGGAAAGAAACAAGGAAGGAAAGGCAACAAGGAAGGTAATTATTATTATATTTAAATTTTAAAATATATTGATTATTTCCACCAATAATTCATTCACATTTCAATTTATTTTGTTAAAATAAATTCTTACAATGTTAAGAAACATTTAAAAGCATTTAATTTCCAACTTCAAATTATTTTTTAATTTATACTTATTACTAATTAAGGAGGCAATTCACTTTCTTCACTTGTGAAGAAAGTAATCACTTTTTTCACTCTATTGCAAAATGTTTCACTTCCTTCACTCATTTCAGTTTAGTAATGTTACCATTATTCAACGATTACAGAAAAAAGTATTTTATAATCTTCAGTGATAGTGCTTGAACAGAAATAGGAAGTAAGGAGGGCTTCAATGCTAGACATAGGAGAGCCATATGAATATAAGGTAAGTGAGATGGACTCTAATAATGATCATGTCAGTGGTTGCTGTGAGCAAGTTACAATGAGTGCACACAACGACCCTAGAACACAAACGCCTCAGAGCAAACCGAAGCATCGAACAGGTTTGATTTTTCAAAACAAATACAACCACGACACAGTTAGACATTACTCCAAATATAATAAGCCCTCAAAACGATATATTCCACCCATTTTCTTCAATGGAGTAGAAAACATTCAAGCCCTAATTTTATTAAAAGGGGTCACTGTATATCCACAGACCCCCGACATTTATAGGAAACTTAACAAAGATTTGCGGTCAGAAGGAAAATATTTTAAACTACCAGAAGATAGATGCCCTCGAGTTGTCATAAAAAATGGGCAGCGAAGCTACTATATTCGCGGGCGCAATCGACTATAGGGTGCGCTAGTAGTTTTACAAAATGTCGGAAGGAACGGGGATAGATGTAGTTGATGTGGTAGAGATAATTGGTGATTTTAAGAGACCATTAATTGAAGGCAGGCTATCCTTGATGCAAACCACATAATTACATGTGGAATATTATCTATAAGTAAAAAAACAGCTATTTTACAAGCCTTGTGCCTTCAAACAAGCGATCTTAAAGGACTGCCCCATCAAATAAAAGTGGAAATCAAATTTATTAATAATAATAAGCAACTTTCGTGTAAAGCTGGTAGTTCTGGTAAATGCAAACACATCATTGTAACATTACTCTCCGTTTTTCGGTTAGTAATAACATTAATTACCTATTCATACAATCATTGTTATGGCAGCTGTCATTTTCATGACAGCTTAGTTTCTTTGTCATATTATTTATTTATATGCCAAAACTTATAGGCATCGCATTGAAAACTTGGAACAATTAAGCACAACAGATGCAATACAAAAATGGGGAAAATTAAAAAAGAAAAACAAATCTATGACACTTTGGTCCCAATGTTATTTGCATAAAACTAGCATTTTGGAATAATAAAATGTCAAATACTAATATAATTTACCTAAATAAATATAATTACTTTCCTTAAAATGAAGACTACATATCATTATATGTTTCGAAACAGGCTTATCTATTCTTAATTTTACAATCCACCCTTTAAGAAGCTTTTTATTTTTTGGAAGTAAATGGAATGACACGTCTTTTGATTTTCTAACTGAACACTGAGGGACCGAGCAATACCTATTAGACATTTTTCAAATAATTTTTTGCTCAATCGGGTTTTAATGATGGAAAAATAAATTAAAAACGCCAAAAAACCCTATGAATCCCAGGTAATGACCCGTTTCTATCCCCGTTTCTATAGTTCCTGAAAGAGGCAGCACCGTCGCTTGCGCTCGCCTATTGTAAATGTTATTTCCCGTTTTAAGCGTCCTCTGCTTATGTTTTTGTCGATATCACAAAAAAACCTTTCTGGAAGAAATATTTAATATCGAATGTTATATTACTCGAGAATAAAGGTAGAAGAACCACTTAAAAAATAGAATGATCCCTCAATGCATAAGGTGTCAACAATTCGGACAAACTAAGTCATATTGTAATCGTCAACCAAGGTGTGTTCGACGTGGTAGTTTTCATGACTCTACTTTGTGCACGAAAACGGGAGACACCCCGGTAAAAGCGCTAATTGTAATGGTCAGCACCAAGCAACCTATAAACCATACCCAGCTAATTATAAAGGCTGCCTAACGTTTAAGAACCTCCGAGCTCAATGAAAATTAAGAAATCACAATAACATTGCAGTAGCCTGGCAAACTCAGGCACCGCCTTTACTCAAAGATTTTCCACCTCTAAGGCAACATTCAAACCAAGTACAATCAGAGAACATCGCCGGATCTCAGCAACACAGAAGACAGAATACATCTGATGCAGCACCTTAATTCCACTAAACTTGTACAGGTATGAGGAGAGACATTACCCAGCGAAATCTTCGGTTGATAATGGCTCTAATGTATGCTATCAGCAATTAACGAGTTAAATAAACTCATCCAGCCCATTTTCAATATAGATTTCACCCCTGGGTTTAAGGAGGTTTAGTTTACCAATATTAACCATCCTACCTGTTTTACTTCCTGTGCTAACCACCAATCGGTTAGGGGTGGGGTCTAGGAGGAGGTTTGCCGGTGAAGGCAACAATTGTCTCAGGTTACACAGGCCTTGTGCGCCAACTATGGACCTTAATAACTTGACAGTCGATTCATGGAAATCTAACAGGCTGAAACAGGACAGTAACTCGACTTTTATCTTCATGAAAAACGGATCGCCATACTACTCATTACACACGACACGAATATTTAATGGATTGACCACCCTTACAATACCTCGCATGGAGGAACTGCAATACTCATTTGAACCTCAATTAAACGCAGACCTATTGATTTGCACATTACTCCCGACATACTATCCACAGTAATCACATTATACACTATCCCATTTGCCTCGGTTTATTATCCCCCTAGGCACGAGCTTACATCGAAGATGTTACATTGCATGTGGTGAGGATAACGCCGAGCATCAAAGCTGAGGCTCAGGACTGAGTGCTCCGAGAGGCAGAAATCTTAAGTCGGGCCATCCATGCATTATCATTAGACATTATGACCCCGAATTCACCGACCTATTGGCCCACTTCTAGGCACCTAAGCACCCGACTTACTAAAAGACTGAGAACAGTACCATTTGCAGTTAGTACAAGATCTGATCACTCCTCCGTGCACAGGAACCATCTGAACTCCACACTGCCTCTCCGGGCTCGATCAAAACACAAGCAGAAGCTCTTGAAACTTTTACAAAATGTATACAAGGAGCTGCGTAGTCTTCGACTGCGTTCCTGACCATCAATTCGGTTTTTGAAAACTACATTTACAACACAACTAGACAACGTGACTGATTACATATCGATATTACTAGACCTTAAATGTTATGCAATTGGAGTATTTCTGGATATCGCTCAACCGTTTGACAAAGTATTGCACCTGCTTTTCAAGCTCGAAACATACTCCCTCACACTTACTATCTCGTTCCGCAGTCCTTTCTTTCCGATAGATTTTTTCAGTCAGGCATGGCTCAGGTATCTCGTCTATTTTTCCAGCTCTTGCCGGTGTACCTCAGGGATCAATACTGGCTCCATTACTATACTTTACATACACAAAAACATACCTAAAACTGTTCTAACTCTTACCGCCACTTACACGGACGACACAGCTATCATTATTTGGCACGAAAGTTCCACAGAGGCATCATTTAACCTACAACATCATCTACAAAAATTACAGGACTAGTGCCAACTTTGGAAGTCCCAATAACTTATCAACACATCACGTTCACTCTAAGACAAGAAACATGCCCAGCTGTTTACCAGACGACATACCGATACCTCAAACCGTCAGAGTACAATATCTAGGACTGACACTTGATAGGAGAATGACATGGGGTCCCCACACCAAGAAAAAGCGGGAAACATTAAATCAAAGACTAAAAGTATTGTACTCACTTTTCGACGACGACATTCCAAATAAATTAAAGAAAGACAAAAATTAACTATCTACTAAAACCTCTCTCGACCTACGGATTACAAATAAATACCATACAAAAGATATACACATTCAAACTTAGTTTTTCAAACTTTTCAGGCTAAAATCCTACGACTTATTACCCAAGCCCCCTGGTAGGTAAATAACAACACATTGCATACTGACTTCCACATGCCTACTGTCAGTGAACACATACGGAAGTACTACAAACGGTTCCAAGATAATCTGAACGGACACTCCTAACTAGTGGTACAAGAAATGGCCACAACCCGCATGCCGGAAAACACCAGAAGACGATTGAAAAGAGTCTGAATGAGGGACCTACTTACATAATGAGTAAGTAAACTTACAGCGGCTTATGGCTTTACCTCATGCCTACCATGCCTTTATATATATTTATTACACTTGTACAAATTGTTTATTTACATCATTACAAAAGACTTTAATAGTTGTCTTTGCTTGAAAAACGAACAATATGCAATCGATAGTTTCCAATAACCGATCGGTCATCCATAGCACTCTATAGCTCACTACACTTTATATTTTATTTTTTACTTAATACATAATCAATACGCTGAAGGAAGTTTTTGAATAACACTATTGAGGAGATGAATCAATATCAGTAGATGAAAAATTTATATTTTTATTTATTTTTTTTATGTTAAAAAGGTATTCCATTCTAAATGCATACCTATATGGAACACGATTATAAAAAGGTACTTGTGTCATTTGAAAATGCTAACAACGGAAAATTAGGAAGGACAAGAAGGTTTATTTTTATCTGTGTTTACAAAAGCGAAAGATATTTCTCCAGCCAACCGTGAGCCCTACCGTTTCGGTCCAAAAACTGTCCTCGCTCCAAAAAGGGCTTTATCAGGTAATGCTACATTTCTCTCCTACTGTTATAAGATAAAAATATATTTTGATAAGCATTAATTATGTTATATATTACACACAAATGATATAATAACGAGTGTGTTACAATAGATATTCTTTCTCTCCTTAAGTATTTTTATTATATTAAATAAGTATTAATAATATTTATTTTAATAGTTTCTAAATAATTTTACTATGAATGATAGCTGTAAATAAAAATTGACTGGGATGTTTTTATCTTTAATTATATAAAATTATATAGTCGTCGCTAGGCTATAACAGCGACAAGTCGAAACTGTCATCATTACAATTTTTCAAAAGAAAAACTTAAATTTTTATTGTTAATTTTTTTTCTTAGATATCGTAAACTATAAACAGGTAATAAACAATACTACTAATATAATAATTATATTAATATTTAAATTATATTAATAATGAAATTAATCAATATTTCATTAATGCTGATTAATATTTAATAATTATAATTATTATGACACTTTTCTTGCTCAAAATTCACTATATTGGCGCAAACAACGAAAAACTAATATTTCGAGTTGCGTTACTATTCCTGCTGACTCACTCTCCGTGTGTGTGTGTATTTTATTCATACTTAAATGCAGGGTGTTCTAAATTTCAGAGAAAAAATACACCCAATTACACTTCTAGAAAAAAAGACCATCTTTTATACCATGGTCTGCAGTGGACCGGTGCATGAATATCTTTAGCGTGATATAACAATTCGTAGCAATGTCAGAGATATCACACAACAACGCTTGTATTTGTAACTAAAACCCACATGCCTAGAGTTTCAAACTATCGAGATAATCGGTGTTTTTTTAACTATAAAAAACACTTTTTAAATAAAAATATGGCATGATTTAATTTTCTATCTTAATAAAAAAAATGTTTATTTACTCTAGTACAAAAGTATATAATTTTCAACAGGTTAAATTATAATCAGGATTTTCAGTTAAAACTTTTATTTTTTTGGGAAGCCAACGTTTCGAACCAACTTGTGGACCTTCATCAGGGCTAAAATAAAACAAATATATGAGTATCTATGCTAGAGGGTGACAGCAAATGAATGCTTTAAAAAAAAGATAAGAATATAAAAGGTGGTAAGCATTATACATGAATATTTAAATAAGTGGCTGCCATCCTATGTTATAATAAATATGTTACCAGAAAAGGGTTGTAGTATTTTGTATCTTTCCATGTCTACTTTTTATGAGCAACAAAAATCCAATGCTTAGGAAAAAATAGCTAAAGGTAAAAAATATATTTGTAGTTATAAATATTTGTTATTAATCAAAGTTATTTTTGTAGTGCCAGTTTTTCTGAAGCATTCAACATTTTAATTCATTCGAGTTTGAAAGTCAAGACGAGTTTGACAATGGTTTGACTAATGTTCTTTATATGCGTAGTGGAATAAAAACATGCAAGTTCTTTTTGTTCTTGTACTCTCCTGCACCTACGTCAGATGCATGCAATCATGATATATTCACTAAAGTGTCCCTACTGAATAAATAATGAAATTTATTGTGACAGTCCTTGACACACAAAAGTACAGCCGTGTATTGCTATCAAAAGAAAGAATCCACATCTTAAACAATTTTTTCTCGTTAAAAATTGAATCTCTTAACAAATTTGATCTCTATATTTTTTACCTTTAGCTGTTTTTTCTTAAGCATTGAATTTTTATTGCTTATACTAAGTAGACATGGAAAGATAGAAAATACTACAATGTTACTATAGTATTTTGAAAAAAAGACAAGCATTCTGTAAAAGACAAACATATGTCAAATCGCGATATCCAGAACTAGACAATGTTTCGAAGATTTGTGACATGTGTAGGAAAGAAATTAGTTTGATAAAAGAGGCTACAGTTTGAAAAACTTAATAGCTAATGGTTTTTTTTCATCCACAATCAAAACTCAAATTTTTCAATAATTATTTTAAGCATGAACCCATTGCTGTCCCATAATAATTTTTATATCACTTATTAATGACAACCTTTTCAACTCTACTGAATGTTTTCAGATTTTTAAAAAATGGTCTTTTTAAGATAATCAAATTTGAATTTTTTTCATGGGTTTACATAGCTATATTTTGAAAACCGGTTGAGATATTGAGCTAAAATTCGGTATTTTTCTTAGTCTACAGGAAGGTATCCTTTGAACCAAATGTCATTAAAATCTGAGAGGGTGAGCGAAATAAAAAACATTTTATAAAAAAAAAATTAAACCGACTTCAAAACCTAGGAACCAGTAAAAATAAATGCACTGAAAAGTATGAAATAATTACCTTCTGATTTTTATGAATACACAGCAAAATTTAAAATGGTATAAAAAGCGGAGAAATGCAATAAGACGAATAATTTTATTTTTATTTGTACAAATACACACTAATTGTTATTAAAAATTGTGAAATTAAAATATTAAATACTATGTTCAATACAACACAATCTTTTCGGAGGCGGCGCAAAATTTAAAATTTTTAACACTAGACATTATGAAAATCGTAAAATGGATTTTCTCTTCTCATCTATTGATTTTAATGCCTACTAATGGAATTGTATCGGTATCATGTCATTTATATTTGCGCTGCCTCCGAAAAGATTGTGTTGTATTGAACATAGTATTTAATATTTTAATTTCACAATTTTTAATAACAATTAGTGTGTATTTGTACAAATAAAAATAAAATTATTCGTCTTATTGCATTTCTCCGCTTTTTATACCATTTTCAATTTTGCTGTGTATTCATAAAAATCAGAAGGTAATTATTTCATACTTTTCAGTGCATTTATTTTTACTGGCTCCTAGGTTTTGAAGTCGGTTTAATTTTTTTTTATAAAATTTTTTTTTATTTCGCTCACCATCTCAGATTTTAATGACATTTGGTTCAAAGGATACCTTCCTGTAGACTAAGAAAAATACCGAATTTCAGCTCAATATCTCAACCGGTTTTCAAAATATAGCTATGTAAACCCATGAAAAAAATTCAAATTTGATTATCTTAAAAAAAACCATTTTTTAAAAATCTGAAAACATTCAGTAGAGTTAAAAAGGTTGTCATTAATAAGTGATATAAAAATTATTATGGGACAGCACATTATAATTATAATTACCTTCTGAATTATTTCATACTTTTCAGTGTATTTATTTTTACTGGTTCCTAGGTTTTGAAGTCGGTTTAATTTTTTTTTATAAAATGTTTTTTATTTCATACTTTTTAGTTGGAGAAGATAACAAATATAGAAAACCGTAAGTTGGGTAAAAAAAATTCGAAATTTTTTTACACTCTACCACTTCGTCTTTCCCGGGCTTTGTTTATTATAAATAATCCTACTAACAGTCACCTTTTCAATTTTATGAGTACACACAGAAAAGCTGAAAAGCGGTGCCTGTTTAATACAACTTTCAACACCTTACCTTCTACGATTATAATTGGATTTTTTTTTAATAAGAGCAATGTTGAGTCAATTATGTTCGTAATTCCTTTAGATGGATTTTTAGCTAAATTTAATAGCGAAGTACTAAGAATAATATCATTCGTAAAAAAACATTATTCAGAAAATTAATTTCTTCAATTCTAGTGCGGTAGCATTTATGATATTAAGCATTTTCATGGCTGCCAAATTTTTGCTGACGGGACTTTCATACAAAGAGGTTGTTTCTGGGAGATATCAACTTTTATTTTGCAGTTTTTATTGATGGATGAACATCAGCAAACATTGAAATTTTAATTTCTTTTTTAAATAATGTAATTTCTGTATGGGGAACTGTGATAGGAAAATTGTTATTAATTGGGAAACACAATATACAATATTTGTGTTAGTGATTTTGGTACCTGAGAGATGACTACCTCGAACGCGAAAAACCCCTAAACACATGCAAGCTAATTGTCACTGTCTATTTCAATAAAATTCATTCATTTATTATTGGACTTAGGCTCTTAACAACACTCTTAGGCTCTCACGAACCGCAAACACTGAACTTATTGAACGGTTTGGCTTTTGAAAATTTCGGCAACCTTTAGAAAATCGAATATTTAAATTTCTTTCGATTTAATAAAGATCGATCGAAACCTCAAAACCAATGGAAATTTTCATAAGTCTGGCTCTTTTATAACGCTTTATTCTACTATTCTATTTTAAGTGGAAAAGTGTAAAAAATCGAAAAGACACTCCTATCTAGATAATAGCAAAGCCTGTGTGCCACCAGCTAGCAACGTAAAAAAAATTAGACAATTAGCCATCATAGATGAAATTGGTGATGGAACAAACTAATATTGAAATTATTTAGCAGACTGGACATGCCCCTTATATTTTTTCGAGCCACATTTGAGCTCAGATAGCAGATTTTCGTCTTCTCAAAATAAATGATTTGGCACAGATAGCCTTTCTAATTTATATTAGTTGCAGAAACAAAATTAGCAACCTATAGTAGTAATCCGGAAAACATAACAGAAGTGTCGCTCCATGAAGAATCGGCACAAGATTTCATGATTACATCGTATATTAATATGACCGAGTGATTCCGTAAGAAGACAGAGGTTCCTGAATGTTAAGGCCCCCAAATTAGCTGAAAATGAGCTTTTCCAGGAATTATTGTATTCCTTTTTAACGTGCATAGCGAGTGAAAGTCGGAAATCAAAATCTAATTTAAAGTAATAATGGCTACGATTTTAAATTTAAACGAACCTTGGGGAACTAGAAGAAGTCTTTAATTCTGCTTTAAAACGATTATCAATACTCAGTCTTTCTTGGATTTCCACGAATTTTGTGGTCTTATGTTTATGGTGTCCAACCGTCGACTAGATCTAAGTTTACTGTTATCGGTAAATATATATATCTACCTAATATATATACTAATATCGCTACAGAAAACGACAGCGATATTATATTTTGCGGATATAAAATATCTTTATTGAAATCTACTGTTGAAAAATTAGTTAAGGTTATGTATACGTTGGTTCCAACAAGCACTTATTAAGGTCTGGCCACACATGTCCGCACCGGATCCGCACCGTAGCAATAATACAGGTTATGTTCAGAATATTTTTAATTTAACTTACATATTACCTTTAGTTATGCCTAAAGTTCAAGCCACACATGTCAGACACAGGCCACTTTAGGCATAACTAAAGATAATATGTAAGTTAAATTAAAAATATTCTGAACATAACCTGTATTATTGCTACGGTGCGGACATGTGTGGCCAGACCCTTACACGTCGAAAACCAACAGACTGCTCATGTTCTCCACCCACTCTTTTGATTTCAAATTTGATTGGTTAGTTTTCACACATGATTCATCCAGCATTAAAACAATATTGAGATTTGTTAGTTACCAATGAGTTTACTAGCTTGTTGGAGCATACCGTATGTTATATATGCCATATGTTTTTCCAATAAGTAAAAATTTTTAGTGATAATTCAATATTTATTTTCATGTTTTTTTCCGATAACTTCTTAAATAAATTAAGAACTCAAAAAAGGTTTTAACGGGACCAACTTGGGAAAATACTGTACAAGATGCAAAAGGTTTCGTTCCAATTGGTCCATTCATCTCAGAGTAATCGGTGGACATACATAGAAAAAAAAAAAAAAAAAAGGCACATACGTATCGAATTGAGTAACCTCCTCTTTCGTTCGAAGTCGGTTAAAAAGTGTATTGATGTGACATTGAATGACTCTACAAGGAATTCTGTAAATCGACCTTAAAGGCACACACTCTAAAGCCTCGATTACATTAGGCTATTTAACTATCACTAATCAGCTAGATTACTGCCTGTTAATAAAGCCAACATATTGTCTCATTGCTATCATGTTTAATAGCCGATAGTTTACTAGTTAAGTTAAAAGCCAGACAACTTTACTTGTGCGAGCTACTAGTAGGATAGTAAACTAGCCGTATAATCATAGTTACTAATGAACTAGCTGCCAGTAGCTCGATGGTTCCTTGTTTCAGCAACCATAAAATTTCAATGGAACTGATTCGTGCGGGTTTAATTATTTTAGTTTACGCTATGATAAACAGAGATTGATGAGGTGAAACCGTGGATAGAAATATGGGGCAGTAATAAAAGGGTTGAAAGAGGGAGACGCCTTGGCTTATCGCAATGTTTTGAGGTCGCTCTAAGGACATTTTGATGATTTACTTAGACGTTAAAGATAAAGATAGAGAAAAAGGATATAAAAATGAGGTTGGTTATTTAAGTGGCCATCAAACTGGAAGTGACAATATGTTATCTAGCGACTGGCCGTGCTATTCAGTTCATCATATGGAAGAAGTTTATGGTAAAATTAATTTTTTAATTTAACATTGCAATAATTCTAATTTTTTTCTTTTTTCCACTAGGCCTAATCGTACGTTGGTATTGTAACGTTAAATCGATAAGCAAATAAAAAAAAAAAAACATGGCGTAATCTCCCAGACCGTTTGTTGGAACAAAATAAGCGGTTGGAACGAACTGTTTGGGTGTAGATCTTTCTGTGGCCTAGTCCACAAAGGCGTAGAACTGTCCACATTGTTCTGGAACATTCCAGACCTGACCATTTACGATTATATATAAGGAGCGAGTGACTGAACGAGTTAAGGTCAGGCCACACATGTCCGCACCCCATCCGCACCGCGGCACGGTTCTGATTCATTTACGAAGGAAAGATAGTAACCGTTCACATGCGGATGCGGATGCGGTGCCGGCATGTTTGGCCTGACCTTTACACAGTTAATAAAGATGCAGTCAGTGCAGAAAGTATTCGAACCGTCTGAGTAATATGTAATTTTAATCGTTTTTATAGGTTATGTTCAGAATATTTTTAATTTAACTTACATATTACCTTTAGTTAAGCATTTAGCGGTGGATTGTACAAATGTTTGAAGTGTGTTAGCCATTCCTTTATATCTATTCCAGGATCTGACGCCCATATAGATACAAATTAAAGTTACAAATTAAATTATAGGTTGTTGTATTTAATGTTGATTGTTTCTTATAACAAATGATAAAGTTTTGGCTCTCTTACTTATTGTTTGTTCTCTTACTTATTTGTTGTTGTTATTTATTGTAATAACATTTATTTATTTATTGTAATTGATATCAACTAGTACTCACCTCTGATGGTCATTGACCAAGAGTATGTGCCAAAAAGAAATGTAAATGTATTCTAATGTTTGAAAATAAAAGCACTTTAATAATAATAATAATAATAATATTACCTTTAGTTATGCCTAAAGGTCAGGCCACACATGTCCGCAACGCATCCGCATCCGCGTATGTGAACGGTTACTATCTATCCATCTTAAATGAATCAGATCCGTGCGGTGCGGACATGTGTGGCCTGACCTTTAGTCTAAGTCTAAGGCCCCTGGGATCTGGACTAAAAGCCTATAGGCTTATAGACCGGGTCGCAGAAAAGTGTCGTCCGTGTGCACCGGGCCTTAGTCTGTGTCTTGACAGAAAAGTTCGTCATATGATTGTGTGTTATAACGTTATCATTTTTGTAACCTCCTCAAATATTTAAGTTGTATCAATTCGTTGGCTAGATAACTGTATATTTCTGTTTAATAAATATTCTTTGACCCACAGAAGTGTTACAGTATTGTGGGGATCCTAATTTTTTCCAGTTATAATTAGGAAAGGGATCTTGAACGAGAACTTGACATCGCAGAGGTACCCATCTGAACGATTGCATTGCCGATTTTTTACTATCTTAAAAAAATCCTAGGGCCACCTGGCGGAATGTGAACATTTATTATACTACAGATGATACCCACTAGTTATGCTTTAAAATCCACAACAAGTGGAATATAAATGAAAATTAAAAGACGAGTGGTTGATCGACAAAACCTATAATGTGAAGAACAGGTGTTTTCCTAGGTAGTTAGTTAATATATTGAGAGGTTAGGTACGTTATTATAACTATCCGACTACAGGATAGTAAACTACTCTAGTGAATTCGAGGTTTAAGTAGGTACTACTACAGAGCCAACTTATGCTTTAGTTTTGGACGCATCTGTAGACGTAGCTGCTTATCCGGGGTGCATACATTTCTATAACAAGTTATACAGCATTAATACTGAGCAACCGTTTTTACATTAATCCATGAGGGGGTGTCGAAACTGACAAGTATTAATACACACCAGTAATATTTTGCCGGATAATCCAGGAGTCTATACAAACGAATGAGGTGCACAAACAATTAGGTTACGGTTTCACGTAAGGTTAGAAAAGAACCCTGGGCTTGTAGCTGATTAAATTAATAGCGACATTCCTCTCACCTGTTAAAAGCTGTTTGTTTAATTTAGTGTGATTTTTCGTTTTTGTTGGTTAAGATGAGGTAGTATCGCATTGTATATTCACTTCACTGTCAGTGATATAAAAGGGGAAACGGAAAAAACTTACCCATTTCCACACAGATAAAAGCATTTTCATAGTTTCTTCTTACTTCACTAACAACAAAAAGTATATTTAATAACCTATAAAAATAAATAAATTCTTATTTACAGCAATAACTCTAGCAAACATATGAGAAGCTTAAATGAGAAAAATGAGTTGTTTCACACCACATCACTTTAAACTAACTTAATTTTATTAATTTTTTTACTTAAGACTATTTTCATAATTATTAGCTTATATCGCACGCTGTGACAATACTGCTATATCTTTAAAAAGAAAAGAAAAATTTTAGAAATCGGGTTTGAAGATGTCCATCGCGCTCGCACTTTTTCACAAGTTTCTTTTTATTTGTGTCTTTGTTTACAAAGGTGGCTTTACACTGCGTCGAACCACGTCCACGAACAACTTGTCACTGTTCGGCTAATCTAAATAAGACTCGAACTTGAAGAGCTTACTTTGTATGGCCACTTTGTGGATTGCGCTAGTGTCGCTTTTGAGTTAGTTGGGAGAAGCTTCTAGGCTTTCTTATAGTTTTTTCCAGAGTTGGGCATATTTATATTTATAAATACGAATATGAATTTATTTTTATCTTAATTTTAATGTGAATATGAATATAAATTTATTTATATCACAATATTTGTGAATATGAATATAAATAAATTCGTATTTACAAGTGTGAATATAAATAAATTCATATTCACAGGTGTGAATACGAATTTATTCATATATATAATTTTTTCTGTAAATAAAAAAAAAATTACAGGAAAAATTGTGAATATTCACAAAAAAATGTGAATATTTATATCTCAGCTGTGAATTCGGCCGTATTTACAAATAGAGATGTGAATATGGAAAAATTCACAAATTGAGATTTGAATTTCTACTAAATTCATAATTTCCCAATAAATATATAAAATTATTTTCAGATTTCTCCATATTGGTACACATTATTGAGTTAACCCTTTTTATGGAAATCACATCAGATATTACCTGATATCGATTACTAGGTTTTTTGGGGTGCTGATTATGAAAAAAATATCGATTTTGAGATTCCGCCGTCAGGTATCGATTTATTACAACCTACGCGATATAATCGATCTTGGTGTCGGCTATAGGGTTACCGGAGATGGCGAATATGAAAATTATATCGATTTTGAGATTCCGCCGTCAGGTATCGATTTATTACAACCTACGCGATATAGTCGATCTTGGTGTCGGCTACAGGGTTATCTGAGGTGCTGATTATGAAAATGATATCGATTTTGAGATTCCGCCGTCAGGTATCGATTTATTACAACTTGCGCGATATAATCGATCTTGGTGTCGGCTATAGGGTTATCGGAGGTGGTGATTATGAAAATGATGATTTTTATTTCTTTTTTTTTTTTTTTTTTTTTTTTTTGAGAGAGAGAGAGAGAGAATAGTCTGTAACTCTCTTACAATGCCTTTTTTATTATTTTTTACACCACATTTGCGTTTTGGAGTAAACTAAACTTATTTACTTACATACATGTCCGCAGTGAGAGAGGCAGGCGGCGGCAGCTGTCTCTCTCTAGATAATATGAGGAACGAAATCTATAAATTAAACAAATTCTTATTCATTTACTATATTTATTATTATAACAAAACACTTTTTAATTTTCAAATATCAATAATTTTTATATCAGCTTATATAAAATTAAAACTACTTTTTAATTATATGTAAATATTTTCATATGAAATTAATTTACCATCCTGCCCCACAGACAAAACTTTTATCAGTCTGAACGACTCTAGATGAATTGAAGTTGTAATAAATCGATACCTGACGGCGGAATCTTAAAATCGATATCATTTTCATAATCACAACCTCCGGTAACCCTATAGCCGACACCAAGATCGATCATATCGCGCAAGTTGTAATAAATCGATACCTAACGGCGGAATCTTAAAATCGATATCATTTTCATAATCACCACCTCCGACAACCCTATAGCCGACACCAAGATCGATTATATCGCCCAAGTTGTAATAAATCGATACCTGACGGCGGAATCTTAAAATCGATATCATTTCCGTAATCAGCACCTCGGGTAACCCTATAGCCGACACCAAGATCGATTATATCGCGCAAGTTGTAATAAATCGATACCTGACGGCGGAATCACAAAATCGATATAATTTTCATATTCGCCATCTCCGGTAACCCTATAGCCGACACCAAGGTCGATTATATCGCGTAAGTTGTAATAAATCGATACCTGACGGCGGAATCTCTAAATCGATATTTTTTTCATAATCGGCACCTCAGATAACCCTATAGCCGACACCAAGATCGATTATATCGCGTAGGTTGTAGTAAATCGATACCTGACGGCGGAATCTCAAAGTCGATATTTTTTTCATAATCAGCACCTCAGATAACCCTATAGCCGACACCAAGATCGATTATATTGCGTAGGTTGTAATAAATCGATACCTGACGGCGGAATCTCAAAATCGATATTTTTTTCATAATCGGCACCTCGGATAACCCTATAGCCGACACCAAGATCGATTATATCGCGTAGGTTGTAATAAATCGATACCTGACGGCGGAATCTCAAAATCGATATTTTTTTCATAATCAGCACCCCAAAAAACCTAGTAATCGATATCAGGTAATATCTGATGTGATTTCCATAAAAAGGGTTAACTCTGTAATGTGTACCAATATGGAGAAATCTGAAAATAATTTTATATATTTATTGGGAAATTATGAATTTAGTAGAAATTCACATCTCAATTTGTGAATTTTTCCATATTCACATCTCTATTTGTAAATACGGCCGAATTCACAGCTGAGATATAAATATTCACATTTTTTTGTGAATATTCACAATTTTTCCTGTGAATTTTTTTTTATTTACAGAAAAATTTATATATATGAATAAATTCGTATTCACACCTGTGAATATGAATTTATTTATATTCACACTTGTAAATACGAATTTATTTATATTCATATTCACAAATATTGTGATATAAATAAATTTATATTCATATTCACATTAAAATTAAGATAAAAATAAATTCATATTCGTATTTATAAATATAAATATGCCCAACTCTGGTTTTTTCTGATGTTGTTTATGTCTTTATAACATGTTACTCAAAACGTCAGGCAAAAGGCAGCAGCTAGTTTCAAGTTTGGCTACTTTGTAATGAGAATTGTTCTATAATGGTGCGCAGGTGCGGTCCGACATCATGTTTCGCTCAATTTCACGTTTCAGTGTAAATAGTACAAAAACGCTGTTTGTAGTACGCCTGTACGGCAAGGTTCGGGGGATTACTGTTCATCACGTGGTTCGAAACGGTGTGAAGCCTCATGACTTTAAATTCTATATTTCAAATTTGTGCCACAGCTGAAGCCCTTCTAGCCTTTCCCTTTGTTATAAATAATTCTAAAACACATTCCTTTCGCACCATTATTCTTCTCAGCTTGCGAAATTAAATTATAAAGTTATCCCAAATTTGGATTTGGTTTATATTCATTATTTTTGTTGATTTTAATTAGTTTCCTTGAAAACAATTTTTATTGAGGTTCATTTTTTTACTTTCACTTAAATATATAGTAAGGAAAGTATTGCGATCGTGAAAAATTTCGACTTCCGGTTTTCAACGGAAATACACGTTTTGGGGGTCCCCTGAGTCCAATTAACCAAGTCCCACGAAATGGTCTGTGTGTGTGTGTGTGCCTGTGTGTGTGTGTGTGTGTGTGTGTGTGTGTGTGTGTGTGTGTGTGTGTGTGTGTGTGTGTGTGTGTGTGTGTGTCTGTGTGTGTGTGTGTATGTTAACATACTAGCTCAAAAACTATAAACCGTACGAACCTGAAATTGGGTATTTGGTGTATGGATATACCCGCGATGTGACAGCAAAAATTTCATCAAAATTGGTGAATCGGAGGGGGTACTATACTTAAAGAATTTTATCTAATTTTTATGTTTTTTTCGATTTTCTCAAAAACCGCTCTAACGATTTTGAGTAAACTTGATATTTGATGCATGTATGTGCCTGCGATATGGCAGTCAAAATTGATTAATTTGAGGGGGTACTTTACTTAATAAATTTTGTCTTATGTTCACGTGTTTTTTTTTATTTACTCAAAAACGGCTTTCACGATTTTGATCAAACTGGGTATTTGATGTATGTATATGCCCGCGATGCGACAGCCGAAATTTCATCAAAATTGGTAAAACGGGGGGGGGGGTACTTTACTTAAAGAATTTCATCTAATGTTTAGGTTTTTTTTTATTTACTCAACAACGGCTGTAATGATTTTGATAAGACTGGATATTCGGTGTATGTATATGCTCACAATGAGAGACGAAATTTCATCATAATTGGTCAAATGCAGGGTGCTCTTTAAATCATAACTTTTTTCCAATTTTTACATTTTTTGGAATATCTCAAAAACGGCTTTAATGATTTTGATTAAATTAATCATTTTTAATCAAAATCAAGTCATTTTTTTAATATTATTTATAGAAATGGCAATTAAAAAAACATGTCAATTTCTAATGTAAGTTGGTAAGTGAAAGTTGTGTGTTGCGCGCATCGCACCAGATTTTTTCTTTAATATTACACCAACTGTTGTTATTTTTAGGGCTAACCGTCACCCACAAGTTGGTAAAATTTTAAAATACTTTGATGGACCAGATTTTAACATGCTTATGAATTTTTTTAGGGAATCATATTTTTTTTTGGAATTTCTATTAACAGGAAGTTTAAAACTAGAGGAAGGTGGGGGGGGGGGCATGCGACGGAACACATAAAGTCAATCAATTAGTCATAGATACGCTCTTTTGTTTTTTTTTCTTCTTTTACATTTTTCTCACTCATTCTTCTTTTCATAGATGCTGCGTTGGAAGGATAATTTATTACGACAATACTGAATTACTTTCAAATGTGAATACCCACCGTGCTGCAGAATATTGTATAGAAAAAAATCTGGTGCGTGCGCGCAACACACAACTTTCACTTACCAACTTACTTAGATTAGAAATAGACGTGTTTTGCTAAATATCATTTCCCAAAGTCACACATTTTTCTACATTCATATCTTATTTTTGTTGATCGTCAAAGCCGTTTTTGAGTAAATAAAAAAACCCGTGAAAATGATACAAAATTTATTAAGTAAAGTCCCCCCTTCGGTAGATCAATTTTGATGAAATGTTGGCTATCACATATTTGGCATATAAATACATCAAATACCCAGTTTGATCAAAATCTTTAAAGCCGTTTTTGAGTAAATAAAAAAAACACGTGAAAATGATACAAAATTTATTAAGTAAAGTCCCCCCTCCGGTTTATCAATTTTGATGAAATTTTTACAGTCATATCTCGGTAATATACATACATCAAATACCCAATTTGATCAAAATCGTTAAAGCCGATTTAGAGTAAATTAAAAAAAACACGTGAAAATGTTACAAAATTATTAAGTAAAGTCCCCCCTCCGGTTAATCAATTTTGATGAAATTTTTACAGTCATATATCGGGCATATTAATACATCAAATACTCAGTTTAATCAAAATCGTCAGAGCCGTTTTTGAGAAAATCGAAAAAAACCTAAAAAGTTATTAAGTAAAGTACCCCCTCCCTTTAAGTAATTTTGATGAAATTTATGCTGTCACATCGCGGGCATATCTACACTAAATACCCAATTTCAGGATCGCACGGTTTATAGTTTTTGAGCTAGTCTGTTCACACACACACACAGACCATTTCGCGGGACTTGGTCATTTCAACTCAGGGGACCCCAAAACGTGTATTTCCGTTGAAAACCGGAAGTCGAAATTTTTCACGATCGCAATACTTCCACTTACTTTATATTTCATATATAGGTAAGTGAAAGTAAAAAATGGCCAAATAAAATTTTAACAACCTATATGTTTTTTTAAAAGTTTGATAGACAAAATGTGCCCACAATTCAATACCGCTTCTTCTGTTTTCCTCCTTTCTCGGCCAATCTAATTTTGGATATCGGACTCGCTTTTCTTATCACTTATTTTAGTTAGTCCGGAAGGCGAAGGCCAAAAAATCGTGTGAAAGTGATTTAAAGAACTTTGTTTATCTTAATGGTTGAATGTACTCATTTCATAGATTACAAAAATATGAAAATATGAATAAAATTTTAGATCAATTAGAATTTTCAAACAATTTTTGAACTGTCATTTTTTCCCTTATAACTCGAACAAAATCCATTCCAGATATAAGTGTATTCCCTTTACACTAAATTCAATTTCGTGTCGAATGAAAATTCCTTTTTTCTAATTTGTTTACCTTAAACATTTTATGGTAACTTATCTGAGATGGTAGATTTTCATATACATATCTTCATTTCATATACACAGTAGATATATGAAATGAGTACTTAATTATATCCAATATATAATTGGTTTCTTAATCTCCTGCGATAATTATATTATGGGTATGGGGTACAGTTGCTGTTAACAATATTGGAGCAATCACCAGGACAATCTCACATATATCATTTATTGCTTCATCTACAACGCCATTTTCAAGTCTCAATCTGAATATAGATGTAATTAATCCAGCTTTTTTAAACAATGCTTTCAGACTGATGAAAGACTTAAATTGACAATTGCATGCCTTTACTTAAGCATTAGACAATTTGAGTCTTTCAACTCTTTATATGACGAGACCAGTTAATAGTTTATTTATATTTAATTTATAAATAATTTATTTTTTGAAGAGAAAAGATTTAGCTCCGCCGGGAGTCGAACCCGGGTCTCCTGCGTTACATGCGAGGATGCTAACCGCTACACCACAGAGCTCTGCTCAAGACAAAGCAAATCCTTCCTCTTCACTGATATCTACTGTCTTGAGCCGAGCTCTGTGGTGTAGCGGTTAGCATCCTCGCATGTAACGCAGGAGACCCGGGTTCGACTCCCGGCGGAGCCAAATCTTTTCTCTTCAAAAAATAAATTATTTAAAAATAATTTAAAATTGGTGGTCAGCCACAATTTAAGATTGGATTAATTAAAATTATTTAATTTATAAAAATAAAAAGGAGTTTTATTTTGGGTTGGTGAAGGCATTGATTAAAAAAGCTGGATAAATTACATCTTTATTCAGATTGAGACTTGAAAATGGCTACATAGCCGAAACGTTGTAGATGAAGCAATAAATGTTCCAATATGTGAGATTGTCCAGGTGATTGCTCCAATATTGTTAACAGCAACTGTACCCATAATGAAATGAATACTTTCAGCTTGAGGAATGGGAGGAAAATAAACAAAGAAAAATTTCATTTACGCCCATGAATATGGGATAACCTGAAAAATTCTTGATACTCGTCGAACAATTACACTTACTTACAACCTAGAATAGCTCTTTGAGGTCAAGTATCGCCTAGAGATTCCACTAAGATAGGTACTGGGTCCGTTCAATTGGTGGCCAATCACATATAGTCGCGCCATTTAAAAGCTCGAAGAACTATCTATTATGCATGACCACTGATAAAAATAAATTGTACCAAAATCATCTAGATATGATGATATCTTATGACCACTTCATGATAGTATTCTTAGAATCGTGTACAAAAATGGATAAACCAACGATAGATTAACCCTGCTTGAAATAGGCCAATTAAATGTTCGCATCCTATCAAAAGTTTTGGAAAAATGGTCTTAAAATGTATGCTATCTATTATCAAATCGCAAAGGTTTCTTGATCACCAATTTGAATTCCTCCCACGGCACTCAACAGTTTAAATAGGCCCCAGATTTATCGATTACATAACATCATCTCTTGACAACGAGCAATATTCTTTGGGTGCTTCTTCGCGACATAAACTCAATCCTTATTCTTTATTTTTCCTCCTACCTATCAATTTGCCCATTTTTACTTTCACTTACCTATATATGAAATATATAGTAAGTGGAAGTATTGCGATCGTGAAGAACGATAATAAATCGATTCCGGTTTTCAACGGAAATACACGTTTTGGGGTCCCCTGAGTCGAAATAACCAAGTCCCGCGAAATGGTCTGTGTCTGTGTGTGTGTGTGAACAGACTAGCTCAAAAACTATTAACCGTGCGAATCTGAAATTAGGTATTTAGTGTATGTATATGCCCGCGATGTGACAGCAAAAATTTCATCAAAATTACTTAAAGGGAGGGGGTACTTTACTTAATAACCTTTTAGGTACTTAAGAACTTTTTTAGGTTTTTTTCGATTTTCTCAAAAACGGCTCTAACAATTTTGATTAAACTGATTATTTCATCTATTAATATGCCCGAGATATGATTGTAAAAATTTAATCAAAATTGATTAACCGGAGGGGGGACTTAATTTAATAAATTTTGTAATAAATTGTTTTATAAACATTTTCACGGGTTTTTTTATCTACTCAAAAACGGCTTTAACGATTAACAAAAATAAGATATGGATGTAGAAAAATTAGTGACTTTTATGTGTTTTTTTTATTTACTATAAATCGGCTTTAACGATTTTGATCAAACTGGGTATTTGATGTATGTATATGCCCGAGATATGACTGTTAAAATTTCATTAAAATTGATTAACCGGAGGGGGGACTTTACTTAATAAATTTTGTATTATTTTCACGGGTTTTTTTATTTACTCAAAAACGGCTTTAACGATTAACAAAAATAAGATATGGATGTAGAAAAATGTGTGACTTTGGGAAATTATATTTAACAAAACACGTCAATTTCTTATCTAAGTAATTACTTTAGTATTGGTAAGTGAAAGTTGTGTGTTGCGCGCACGCACCAGATTTTTAGAATGAAAGGTTTCTGCGAGCTCTATTTCGTATTTGATAACTTTCTGGCGCAGATTGCAATTTTTGTCGATAATCGAGTTTAAAATAAGCCGTTTCGAAAAAAAAACAACCGCGACCAGTAGTATTGTAGGCTGCTATGCTAACCACTACATCACAGGTGAACCCATTGAATGATCTTATGATGATTATATAAACATATAGATAAATAAAATGTATATTTAATATTGTCAAAGATCATCGCCTCTGTAAATAAATTTTCTCTCGTTCAAGGGGCAAAATAATTGGTTCAAATCCTTTATTTTCGCACTTACCCCAGTGTGTAATTATTTCTCTGTAATATTTCTCAGAAGAGGTCTATGCACAAGTGCCTACATCGGCCTTGAAACCGTTTCTCCTTTACTTCATTTTGTTTTTTATGGATTTTTATAATTAATGAGCAGACCCTACCACGCGTTGCTGTGGCTCAGTAGCTATAATGCGTTGAATTAATTATTTCATATTCTTTTTAATACAATAACATCAAAATTCATTGATAAAGATAAAAACGTTTCAGCTAATCTAAAAACCAACGGGATCTGAAATAGTACTCTACGCCAAAATTAAAATGGTTTGATAAAGACTTTAGAATGGTTAAAGTTTTTATTGTTTACATCTCATATTTGACCCACAGTGTGTTAATGAATGACACGTGTAACATGAACCGATGAAGAATATGATTGGAAAAAGGTTCAGTACAATCAAAATAGGCAGTCAGCAAAAATGTACTAAATTAATCATTTGTCATGATACATTGAGATTAAATTCAGAATATAACACATGATGATATGAGATATCGTATCGGAGGTTATACTAATAGGTGCATAATAATTTTGGTCAACATGTCTTTTGCTTAAAAAAAATAGATTAGATGTTTTCCCCACACGTGAAAAGGCGGCACATAATTTGACATGGGAAAAACACGGATTTTCATATTCCAAGCCTGAAAAAATAGATTTATGTACCCCCCCCCTCCCTAAATATCGAAAGAAAATAAAGTGTTGTGTCAATAAATCGAATTACACCTTCTATTGGAAATATATTGAACTTACAAATAATTACACTCAATTGTAGTATCATGAACATTTAATTTGCAAAAGAAGAAATATTGAGACCTATAATCGAGATAAAAACTATCCTATCTTTTAAGTTGGGCAAACCTACATACAATGAGCAAAATTGCATCAAAATCGGTTAGGTATTTTCTGATTTTACCTCCGACAAACTATATAAATATAGATAGATAGATGTGCAACTTAAAAGTCCATAGTATTTTTCAATGTATTATTATTTATTTAATTTTTTAAAACTCCAAAAAAAAAATATTCAAAATTTCATCTGATGTCCAGTTTTTTAAAACCATTTTTGTAAATATATCGTGTAGGGAAATCGATAGAAGGTGTATTGAAGGCTGACATTAAATTAAAATTCAATTTTTAATTTTTTTTAATCCAACAGCAATTACTGTTCCACTAAAACCACCTTACAATTTCGTTCAGAAATCTACTATCGAACTGGATTTCGTAAACTAAAATATAATTATTCAAGATTATATCATAGCATATGTTTTTCACACCAAAAAACTGGTTAAAATAATTTGAGCATGACGATTTACTCTTTAAAGAAGTAAGAAATAGGATTATTTGACAATCCTAATCAATGATAGGATTAATTGACAAATCCTAAAATTTCGTCTTGAATAAATCTCAAAACTGGGTCATTCCATATCACATCAACACACTTTTTTCCTTCTCCATCTCAGATTGTAATGATCTATTATTTTTCTGACGTGGGTGAAGGAGAGTTCAAGAACAAAAAGAACTTTCATGTTTTATTCCACTACACACATAAATAAGATTAGTCAAACCATTGTCAAACCCGTCTAAATCAATGAATTAATGTCGAATGCTTCAGAAAACCTTCAGCTAGCACTACAAAACTAACTTTGATTAATAACAAAAATTAATTACATTAAAATTAAGTAGTTCCTTAAGCCTACAGTTGGAGAAGCATAATAGTTAATGAAACATTTTTCAATAATTATTTTAACATGAACCCATTGCTGTCCCATCATTTTTTTCATAACACTTATTACTGACAACCTTAAAAACTCTAAAGAATTTTTTCAGGTTTTAAAAAAGTGCGCTTTTTGAGAAATTCAAATTTTGAAAAATCTGGTGCGTGCGAGCAACACACAACTTTCACTTACGAACTTACTTAAATTAGAAATTGATGTGTTTTGTTAATTGCCACTTCTCAAAGACACATTTTTCCACATTCGTTTCTTAATTTTGTTTTTATTTGCTCTAAAAAAAACACTATTTTTTTTTAATAATTAAATAAAAGATTTTACTTACAATAATTCGGGCATGTAAGCATAATACTCCAAGTCGTCTGATTTTATAATTCTCTATGGAGTTGTCGAAAACTTCATTTAGTTACTATGGAAACAAATAATTTCCATTAAATGAACAGAACGGCTTTAATTATGAGCAATGGTCTGTCATTAAAGGCGTACTCCGCCGCATGCGTGTGTTCTAGGTATTTTATGAGTTGACGGAATATTTTTCTTTTTTTCTCCTCTATCCGTTTACTTGATTTTTTTTCATATTTCACATTTAGCCATTTCTTATTTGTAGGCGTAATGAGAGAAAGTTAATTTTTCCATATAAACAAAAACAAGGGTACTTTACAGGAAAACAAAAAAGGCCCCTTCCCCATTTAAGCCCCCTCAGAACATTTTAATAACGATAAAGCTTACCTGATATTAAAGAACACCTTATTTTCATTAAACCTGGCGAATTTCATCAACATCTTTAAAGCCGTTTTTGAGATAATTTAAAGAAAGCTATAAATTGGAAAAAAAGTTATGAAATAAAGTGCCCCCTCCGTTTGACCAATTTTGATGAAATGTTGGCTGTCACATCGTTGGCATATACATACATCAAATACCCAGTTTGATCACAATCGTGATAGCTGTTTTTGAGTAAATAAAAAAAACACGTGAAAATGATACAAAATTTATTAAGTAATGTGCTCCCTGCGGTTGGTCAATTTTGATTAAATTTTTACAGTCATATCTCGGACATATTAATACATCAAATACTAAGTTTAATCAAAAGCGTTAGAGCCGTTTTGAGAAAATCGAAAAAAAACGTAAAAAGTTAATAAATACAGTACCTCCTCCCTTTGAGTAATTTTGATGAAATTTTTACTGTCACATCGCGGGCATATACATAAACTAAATACCGAATAAACTTCTGGTTCGCACGGTTTATGGTTTTTGAGCTAGTTTGTTCACACACAGACAGAGACACACACACACACACACACACACACACACACACACACACACACACACACACACACACACACACACACACACACACACACACACACCATTTCGCGGGACTTGGTTATTTGGACTCAGGGGACCCCAAAACGTGTATTTCTGTTGAAAACCGGAAGTCGAAATTTTACACGATCGCAATACTTTCCTTACCATATATTTCAAATATACGTAAGTGGAAGTATAAACAAATTTCCACTTAACCCCTATTGAGTTGCATGTTATAAGGAAGGTCTTAATTTCATCTTTGAAATGACACCAATTTCAACTCTCTATCTTGCCTAGTAGAGCTACAATTTTAATTTACAGATGATGCGACAGGTCATAATTGTGTGTTTTTCAATGAGTTTACATAGCTATATTTTGAAAAACGTTTGAGATATTGAGCTGAAATTCGATATTTTGTTTAGTCTACAGGAAGTTATACTATGTTCCAAATTTTCAAAAAGATGGTAAAGGAAAAAAGTGTGTTGATGTGAGAAGGAATGACCCAACTATTTATTTTGATTAACATTACAATTCCAACAATAAACATTTTAGGCAATCAAATTTTTTTAGTGAACAACTACAATACAACTACAATAGAACTAGATATTAATTACCTATTTCGCTTTCCTAAAAATATTAAGGCTTTTTAATTATAACCTCAAATTTTGATTTTATTAACACTATTATTTATTATTGTTATATTATTATGATACAGCATTCAGAGGATATTCTCAGTTCTTCTTACATTAACAACGGCTTCTCATTAGCATACGAATGAGCGTGCTTGGTGTGGTGAGTATGGTCAGTACTACGCTAGAGTTCGCTTTGGGCGGGAAGGTTTGCCGCGCGGCATCCAGTCTGTGTCTCGACCTTCCAACGGTAGTGTCGATTTTGTTGAGCTTCTTCGCGTATTCGTCTAATGCAATATCTTCATTACGAAAGGAATCTTCAGATATTAGAGACAATATTTTGAAAAAATATACACAGGTAAACGTTCCTTCTTCATAAAGAATAAAAAATTATATGATAGACTAATAATTATTTATTAACAATTTTGACTAAAATTTTAAATGATTTTGATTCTTATTATTTATTACTGAATTTATTATTGAATGAATGAAAAATCGAATTTTAAAAAAAATATATATTTAAATGAATGACTTTTTTCACATGTACAAATAATCAAAATAAAAAATTAAATTATAAATAGGAAAAGTACAGTAAGTTTATTTTATTATGTTATTTTTAATGCCAGACCCCAATTATGTTTATTTTTTAACAGTCTACTGATATGATCTGCCTTATTTTGGAATGGATAAAATTTGGACCAAAAAAAAGTTAGCGTTGTTATAAACAACACTATCCACGAGCTTTACCTAACTGTACCTTAAATGATAAAAACATGAGCATTATGATTTCATCCATTTCCTTTAATGAGTTTGAAATTTAAATAATTTAAAATGAATTCTTCTAAAAAAAAAAAAAAAAAAAAGAGACCACGATTTACTAAAATTAAGAAATTTTTACTTTCGGGTGGCTAGCGTACGTTACAATATAAAAAATTAAGTTTTTTTTTTTTTTAATTTTGAAATGTTATCCTACATAAATAGATAATATAGGATTAAATTCATTTTCATTAAGGAAACTTTATTGTGTTAGTTTGAGATGTTAAGTCGGAAAAGTCAATTAGGAAATGAATTAGCATAATTGAATTAACGAAAACGAATTAAATACTTCGTACTTAATCGGGGTACTTTATTTATTAACTTATTAAGTTTTTTTCGATTTTCTCAAAAACGGCTGTAACGATTTTGGTTAAACTGAGTATTTGATCTATTTATATGCCCGAGATATGACTGTAAAAATTTCATCAAAATTGATCAACCGGAGGGGGGACTTTACTTAGTAAATTTTGTATCATTTTTACGTGTTTTTTTTATTTACTCAAAAACGGCTTTAACGATTTTGATCAAACTGGGTACTTGATGTATGTAAATGCCAAAGATGTGATAGCCAACATTTCATCAAAAGTCGTCTAACGGAGGGGGCACTTTATTTCATAATTGTTTTCCAATCTTTACCTTTTTTTCGATGATCTCAAAAACGGCTTTAATGATTTATATCAAATTCTTCATGTTTAATGAAAATTAGGTGTTCTTTAATATCAGGTAAGCTTTATCATTATTAAAATGTTCTGTGGGGGATTAAATGGGGTAGGGGCCTTTTTTGTTCGTTTGTTTTTTGTTTCCTATAAAGTACCTTTGTTTATGTTTATATGGAGAAATTAACTGTCTCTCGTTACGCCTAAAATAAGAAATGGCTAAATATGAGATATGACAAAAATAAAGAAAACATATAGAGGAGAAAAAAAGAATGCGGAGTACGCCTTTACTGGCAGAGCAATGTTCATAATTAAAGCCATTCTGTTCATTTGAGAAGTAGCAATTAACAAAACGCATTAATTTCTAATCTAAGTAAGTTGGTAAGTGAAAGTTGTGTGTATAGCTAGCATAAGTTATTATATACAAAATTAACTTATTTTTTTATTATAAAATATCACCCTTCAAAAAAAAAGATAATCTAGCATGACATTCATGATATTTTTTAACTTTTTTATATAGTTTCAGATGTTAAGTTGGCTTTCGTTTTTTTATAGAAACAAGGTTATTACTTATAACAGAACACAATTTCTTATTTTATTTAATATTCATAAAGTTCACGGTTAACTTTATAGATGATCTCGGCAGAAATATTAATTTATATTTCAAGCGTACATAAATCTGTGATTTAGGACAACTCAAATCACGTAATATTCTATAGCATTGGAAAGATGGTGAATTCAGTTGTGTTTTATAAATCATTTAAGTAAGGGCTTAAAAATCGTTTTCATTATTTAAAGATGAGCCAATCGGTAAAGTTAACTACTTATTCCTTTGTATTATAATATTTTAATAAAATCATTGTGTACTGTGGAACACGATTTATTCTTACTAGATAAGAAGAAAAAACCAGAATTACATTACACCCTACTGTTTCATTTTTTTGGACTATACTTATTTAAAAATAAATTATTTTGCCTCTGAACTGTTAAGCATCAAATGATATTTGAAAAAATAATTATAAAAATTGCTCTCTTGAGTTTGGTGGTTTAGGGATTCTCGGTGTTTGTAATATAGTAATAAAAAATATGTTGTTAGAATATTTTTGAAATGTAAACATAATCCATGTTATTTATATCAGGCTGAGGAATAGAAGAAGGGAAATATTTGCACACCTGTGTGCACTCACTATTAGAGTTAGTTTTCAAACTACTACCTCACTGTAGTGAAAATTAAATGAAAATAATGATCTTGTTCAAAATAACATGGAAGAACTTTGGTGTGCTATAGCCCAATCAAACCAATTTATAAATACAATTTGATAGAACATTGCAGAGATATTAAAGTTATTTCGTATGAATAAAACAAAACATACCAAAACATTCTTTATCCCTGAAAAATCATATTCTGCCTCTCGATCCAACAACCTCCAGGAACAGCAAAAATATTTATTTACATAAGTTTTAATTTTTTTTTTTAATGGAGGAACCTCTTCTATGTTTAGTTTTTTTTTCTTTATAATTTATTGTTCTCCGACCTTCGGGTTTTCGACCCATCTTCAAGAGAATTTTCTTCCAGGGCTTCAAATCGATAATTATTAAAATTAAAATAAAAATCAAATCCGATCAAAACTTTTAAAATTCATTTGATGTTTTTTATTGGGAGTGATTTTATTATTAATCAAAAGTGAAAAAAATCATAATCATAATCATTATTTTTGAATTAAATTTTTTCGATTAACAATAATAATAATTTTCGACTAATACTTTTATAAACCAGAGATATAAATTTTTAGTTTATTATTGTGATGTTCCGAAGAATACGTTTTTTTTAACACCCCCCCTAACCTTAAAAATTTGACATTTCATTTCAATATGCGCAGGATCCGAAAATTGAATAAAAAAATTCGTCCGTCCGCTGTACGCCGATTTAAAACTACTTTGCCAATTTTAATTCAATTTTGCACAGAGGTCGAAGCTCAACCGGGGACAATCCTAGTACCTCTCTATCGTGATCCGCCATTTTGATCCATTATTCTCAGACGTTTTAAACTTTTTATTTGTTTTTTTTTATCATGTTCCAATTACTTTAAAATGTATTTTATGCCCTCTTTATGTTATTTAAAAAAATATTAAAATACATAGATACATTGATAATGTATTCATACATATTAATAAATTAATTTGCTTTTAAAAGGTGATTTTTATTTTCTGATCAATATTTTTTTGATCGCAATTTAATCATTATTATTTATTTAATACCTACGTATCACTCGGTGAGTGATCATTATTTTTAATCCAATTAATAAATATCAAAGATCGATTTAAATTTTAATTTATAAATCAAGAATGATTTTGAAATTAAAAATCAGAAATGATAATTATCGATTTCCAACCCTGTTTTCTACAAAATAATTTTTAAATTATTACAAATTATAATCAATATTAATAAAATGCTTTCTTTGTCTACAAACATCAACATATTCAATCATTTTTTGGATATATTTCTTTTATGCTGAATGATAATTTGATAAAATTTGTTAAGGTTGTAAATTAATTTAATTGTCACACTACTCTCCTGTGCCTCTGTCTGAACTTACTAATTCCCATTTTATCAATTTCATCCCTCTCTCTATTATTTAAATTTATTTGTTAAACTTATGGTCTATTTCTGTTTTACATTCTATTTTTTCTATAATTTATTAGGGTAATGCTGTGCAGACCTGCTCTTTCAGTCTGATCTTTCCCATTACCCTGATACCTAACTTATTTAGGATAAGTTGAGGCAAAGCTTTTATCATGTTACTTCTGTGCATGGCCCATTTTGAGAGGTTATGTGACTGACTATAAGCGAACTCCTGTCGCGTCCTTTTCAGTTAAAAAAAGGCCTACGTTACGCTAGCTCTCCAGGGATAAATAAACCACCCAACTGGGACCTTTTCATCTGAAATCGCGGCAAACCAATTTGATATTAAATAGTTTGCGTTGCGATAGTTGAGTTTTTCTATGTGATGAGTGAATGAGGTTATACATTATTTGCGACAAAGTTTGGCTAATTATTGATTATGTCAGGTTTGTTCCAACAAGCTAGTTGTGAACTAACGACTACGCATGACCTCCCAATTTTTTAAAAAAATTTAACTTTGTGCTTAACGTAAAAAAATCTTATCCATGAAATATTTATCAAATATCACATAGCTTTGTTGGTTTAATTAACGAATCTTTATGACACTAAGGGTAATCTGACGATGCTACGGTGGGAGTCCTTAATTTTTCCATTCCAGGTATAATTAGGATAGGGATCTTTAACGAGTACCTGGTATCGTAAAGGCTTGGAACTTCCATTTTACGTCCTATCCGAAGGGCTGCTAGCCAAAGATTTTTTTTACTCCCTTTAAAAAGTCATAGGGCCGGCCACTTCTAGAAGCGAACCTGGACAAACTGTCATGCCCGCTCTTTTGATTCTAAATTTGATTGGTTGGTTTTGCATTTCTATTGTATCCTGTTCGATCACCTGCTTGTTGGAACAAAGCCACAATGGACTGTATTTCCTCTTAAAAAATCTATAATGTACATTTGGTTTTGTTTTAATAATACGATTATTAATACATAAAAAAAATTTAAACATGTCTGAAAAAAATATAACTTGAAATAAATAAAGGAATATAATGTAGAACCTCGATTATCCGGGTATATGCCTGAGATAGAGGTGCGCGGATCACAATAGATCTGTTATAATTAAATTGATTTACATATAGTTAGGAATCACTCTCGGTATGGATGAAAAATCACAATGAATGAAAATAATAAATTCATATTTATATATATATTTCATATTTTTATAAAACATATTTATATATGTATATTTTACGTGAAAACATGATAAAACAACAATCTTAAAATGACATTTCAACTCTGGAAAGTAAAAGAAACAATTAAGACAGAAAAAAAAATCACAAGAAATCTGCTGTTAATCAAGGTTCTACTGTAGATGTTTCATGCAGCGCTGGAAAGCTAAAGAATTAATAGCTACCTCATGAATTCCTAGAAGCTAATGGAGTGTGAGGAAAAAAGCATCACCTGAATCGGTAAGATGAGAGGAAAAAACATATTATGAAGGAAATAATAGCCATCATGAATAATCATAAATCATCATAATAAAAAAAAAAAAAAAAAAAAAAAAAAAAAAAAAAAAAAAAAAAAAAAAAAAAAAAAAAAAAAAACCTTAAGAGGACTCCTCCACTGAGGTCACATTTTTCCTCTTATCCATTGGAAAATTAACTTAGAGAAGTGACTTAAAAGTTTTATAACACTTAACATTGATTTTGTCATTTCCATAATGCTCTCTATAAAATATTAATGGCTTCTCTTATCATTTTTATCAAGTTTGGTGATTAATACATTTAGATAAATAAAAAAGGCCAATATTCACCAAAAAACAATTGTAAAATTTATTCTGGCAATGTTTCGATTTTTGGCGTTCAATATTTTGTAAATATTGGCCTTTTTTTTTTTTTTATCTAAATACTAGCTGTATATCCCGGTTTCACCCGGGGAATTTCATTTTTCTAATAAACGTGAACAAATTTAAAGTGAAATCATAACGATTTTTATAACAATAAAGAATATACCCAGAGACTGGCTGAAGTTATGAAATTTTAATATGGACAGGTGTTCGCACCTAGTAAGAAAGATCCACTGAGCGAAATTTGGGGAATTTAGGACAAACGGTATGGAGCTTTATTAAGAAAAAACAAACTAACAGAAATTCATCTTTGAGCTGTATAACCCGGTTTGATCGGGGAATTTCATTTTTCTAATGAAACGGTTGATTTCGTAAAAAACCATTGTAAAGTGAGTTCATTACGATTTCTATAACAATAAAGACTATCAGCTGAAGATCGGCTGAAGTTATGCAATTTTAATATGGACAGGTGTTCGCACCTGGTATGAAAGAACTACTGGCGAAATTTGGAGAATTTAGGATAAACGGTATGGATTTCTATAAAAAACAAACAAACAAACAGAAATATTGGCCTGCAGTTTCAGCTTCTCGCAAATCGGCTTGCCTAAGCCTTTGTGGCGCAAAGCGGGCCTCGTATTCCTGGGCAGACTCGGTTTCCCGCGATTCTGCCTGTCTAAGCCTCTGTTGTTCAATCCTAATTTGATGTTCGTCGAGAGTTTCAGCTGCTCGTATTTGACGTTGTTTTTAGCTTTTGAGCTCACTACTTCTATTGAAGCTCGCTTCTTAGGAGGCATTTATAAAAAATAAATTCACCATACATGTAAATAAACGTATTGTAATTTAAAAAAAAAACAAAAAAAAACATATGGTTTAAAAATCCCAGAACTCGACGCCTACCAAGGGACGGTCTTACCGGGCCTTGTTGGCCTCTTCAAAATGTATAAAATGATATTTTAGGCTGTTTTTCGACTCAAACGGTCGATTTCGTAAAAAAAACCCATTGTAAAGCGAGATCATGACGATTTTTTTAACAATAAAGAATATACCATGAGATTGGCTGAAGTTATGCAATTTTAATATGGACAGGTGTTCGCACCTGGTATCAAAGAACCACTAAGCGAAATTTGGAGAATTTAGGACAAACGGTATGGATTTCTATAAAGAACAAACAAACAAACAGAATTTCAACTTTATTTATATAGATTACGTGGCTATTTTCCAGTCCCGTTACTACTTGTAAGGATTTGGTTACTAAATTCTTCAGTAAATATAGCAATGTGAACAAAAATTGAATATTACGTATTTATCGTTGACATTTGTACTTTAGCGGTTTACATCTGCACCAGCGTTCTACTGCATCTAGTGAATCGTTTAAAAAAAACAAAAAAAAAACTATTTTTATTGGTAAAACTGAACCTAGGGTAAACTGGCTCATTATAATAATTATAATCATTATTATAAACGAGCAGACCGGCTACACGTTGCTGTGGCTTAGTAGCTATAATGCGTTAAACGAATTATACCTATCCTAGGATTCGCACTTGAAACTTACTTAAATTCCACATAATTAAAGTAAGCACAGTATATTTATTTATTATCTTATAGTCCGTAAGATGCGTATTTAGTGCGCCATGGTTATAGGTGTGGGTTGAAGTAAAGAATAGATGTGTTTAAAAGTGTAGATTATTTATTTCTTGCAACATAAGGTATTTACATATTTACATAGTATTTATGTGTTTAGTTAAGTTACGATATGGTCTGTGATTGTTTGTTGGTGGGTTTATTTTACACAGACATAGATGTCGCACAAAGATCGCAAAAACCGTGGTTTTTAAGTATTAATACTTCATCAAATTTCATGAATCCTTAAGGAAGTTATGGCATACCGAGAAAAAAAAATGGCCTTCAGGAATAATACATATGATCTTTTTAATACAGTCAAATCGAAATTCACTGATAAAATCGTTTCAGCTAATCTAAAAAAGAACGTGGTTAAAAGTAGAACTTTACACCAAATTTAAAATTGTTTGGTAAAGAATTTAGAAGGATTAAAGTTTTTATTTTTTACATCTCATATTTGTCTATAGTAAATATCAATGATCCATTCATTCAGCACTTACTGGATTATATCAGCAGAGGCGAGATAAAATAAAAGTAACACAAATATAAAAGGAAATAATGAAGAATATAATTGGAATAGGGTTTAGTACAATCACAGTACAATAATGTACCAAATTAATCTTTTGCCATAATACATAATAATTAAATTCAGAATATAACCCATGATGATATGATGGGAGATATTGGTAGGTTCTACCTGAAACAGGTTATAAAAATGTCTTTTGCTGAAACAAATAGATTCTATGCTTTTCCCACAAGTAAAAAGGCGACACATAATTAACGTGGGAAAAACACGGACTTGCCTAGTGCAAGCCGAAAAAAATAGATTTGGCTTCTGGATGCTTACCCATCGTGGATATCGAAAGAAAATGAAGTGTTGTGTCAATAAATCAACTAACAAATACATTACACCCAATCCTACAATAATAAGCATTTAATTTGCTATTAAAGAAATATTACGGCCAATAATCGAGATAAAAACTATCTTATCTTTTAAGTTGGACTAAACTACTAAAAAAAACCTGCTACAGGTTATAAAAAGCAAGCACGGAGTGAGATAGATAACGTTAATTTATAACTTTTTATAATGATAGTTTACATTTTTTTTTGTTTTTAGAATTCAAAAATTCTATTTACTATCGTGCTAATAGGTGCACAATGATTTTGGTTAACCTGTCTTTTGCTAAAAAAAAAGATAGATTCGATGTTTTCCCCTCAATTGAAAAGAAGGCACATAATTGCCCAAGGGAAAAACACGGATTTTCCTAGTCCAAGCCGGATGCTAACCCTCCGTAAATATCGAAAGATAATCAGCTTGCACCGCCATTTGTTGGAAATTGATCTAACTTACATATAATCATATTCAACTGTAGAATAATAAGCACTTAATTTGCAATATAAGAAATATTGAGGCCAATATTCGAGATAAGAACCATCCTACCTTTTATGTTTTACAAAACTACACACAATGAGCCAAATTTTATAAAGATCGATTGAGTAGTTCTTGATTTTACCCTAGACAAACATCTTGACACGAGATTTTAATTTAATTTTAAAATCTCGTGTCAAGATGTTTGTCTAGGGTAAAATCAAGAACTACTCAATCGATCTTTATAAAATTTGGCTCATTGTGTGTAGTTTTGTAAAACATAAAAGGTAGGATGGTTCTTATCTCGAATATTGGCCTCAATATTTCTTATATTGCAAATTAAGTGCTTATTATTCTACAGTTGAATATGATTATATGTAAGTTAGATCAATTTCCAACAAATGGCGGTGCAAGCTGATTATCTTTCGATATTTACGGAGGGTTAGCATCCGGCTTGGACTAGGAAAATCCGTGTTTTTCCCTTGGGCAATTATGTGCCTTCTTTTCAATTGAGGGGAAAACATCGAATCTATCTTTTTTTTTAGCAAAAGACAGGTTAACCAAAATCATTGTGCACCTATTAGCACGATAGTAAATAGAATTTTTGAATTCTAAAAACAAAAAAAAATGTAAACTATCATTATAAAAAGTTATAAATTAACGTTATCTATCTCACTCCGTGCTTGCTTTTTATAACCTGTAGCAGGTTTTTTTTAGTAGTTTAGTCCAACTTAAAAGATAAGATAGTTTTTATCTCGATTATTGGCCGTAATATTTCTTTAATAGCAAATTAAATGCTTATTATTGTAGGATTGGGTGTAATGTATTTGTTAGTTGATTTATTGACACAACACTTCATTTTCTTTCGATATCCACGATGGGTAAGCATCCAGAAGCCAAATCTATTTTTTTCGGCTTGCACTAGGCAAGTCCGTGTTTTTCCCACGTTAATTATGTGTCGCCTTTTTACTTGTGGGAAAAGCATAGAATCTATTTGTTTCAGCAAAAGACATTTTTATAACCTGTTTCAGGTAGAACCTACCAATATCTCCCATCATATCATCATGGGTTATATTCTGAATTTAATTATTATGTATTATGGCAAAAGATTAATTTGGTACATTATTGTACTGTGATTGTACTAAACCCTATTCCAATTATATTCTTCATTATTTCCTTTTATATTTGTGTTACTTTTATTTTATCTCGCCTCTGCTGATATAATCCAGTAAGTGCTGAATGAATGGATCATTGATATTTACTATAGACAAATATGAGATGTAAAAAATAAAAACTTTAATCCTTCTAAATTCTTTACCAAACAATTTTAAATTTGGTGTAAAGTTCTACTTTTAACCACGTTCTTTTTTAGATTAGCTGAAACAATTTCATTTAACACGTTAGTTAGGTGCGGCATCGGTCCCCGGGTCCGATGCCTTACATTCCCTTCTTAACAGCCGATTTTCACATGAAAATGTCCGAAAGTCCGAACACTTTAAATACTCAATTTATTCGATTTTTAATGAGATTATTGCATTTGAGTGCAGAAAATGTAGCTAACAGCTGAAATTCTGTTGTTTTTTAGAATCGGACTCCGAGGTCCGATTTTCGATAAAGAATGGCGTAAATCCTGTATCGGCCTGTCCTGCGCCTATTATGTCTAGTTCCAATCCTTACCAAGAGATAATACCTTTGAGACGCTCATTTAATTCCCTTTTAATAAAAAGATAACGCTTTCGTCAAAGTATTCCCACCGGACCCCGACGTCCGATATCGTCTGTGGCTCATGCTAGCAGTCGGACCCCGGGGACCGATACCGTCCAATTCAGGGTACCCCTAAAATACGCCGCCGCACCTAAAGTGTTAATTTTTAGGAATTTAATTATTCATTTATTAATAATTAGTTCCCCTATGATGAATTATAAATAACTTGACGAGAGATAAATATTGTAATTGATATGTTATCCGTTTAAGAACTTTTAAACGAGCTAAACGTAAGGTAAGGATGCTCCTTATACGTATGCATAAAATAAAATTGATGAGCCGGTATTTACAAGTAGGATTAAGTTGCCTAATTTGAAACACGTGACCAATAGGAGATACCCTTCTAATTCTAGTTTTTGAAATCTTTCAATTAAAAAAAAATCATGTGCGATCCGCGCAACACACAACTTTCACTTACCAACTTACTTAGATTAGAAATCGACGTGTTTTGATAAGCTTTTAAACGCCATTCGGTAACTTCACACATAGTTATTTATTTATTTTTTATTATCTCCATAAGTTACGGAGTATTATAATTACTACTGCAAAACTTGGAAGTTCTGAGTACTTTTCGATTCATTATTGTTTATTTCTTATTTCAAGGGGCCAAAAAAATTCTAATTCCATCAACTGTTGAGTTTTTTTTACTGCTTACTTGTTTCATACTGTGAGTTACTTTTTGAAAATATATCGTCATCATTAAGATGACTAAACATCATTTAGTTACCATGGAAAAAAATAATTCCCATTATGTTTCAAAAAACTTTGACAATTCCAAGAGTACGCGTCCCCCCCCCACCAAATATTTTGGGAGGGAGCAACTACTGCACTCTTAACTCTGTAGAGTAATATAAATTAAAGTAATAGTAATATAAATTAGCAAGATTTATAAATACCATTAAAATACATCGTTTGAGGAGCAATTATATGCCCCAACAGTTGTTTTTAGGCTTGTTATTTTAACTTTTAGCCTTTCAAATTTTGACCTATCAATGAATATATTGATTCGTTCCCCCCCCCCCCCCAATAATTTGGTGCAGGTGACGCCAATGGACAATTCTATCGCATGAGCAGAACGCCTTTACTTATCAACAATGGTCTGTCATTAAAAGCGTACTGCGCATGCGTGGCACAACGTGTTTTATGAGTTCTCGGAATATGTTTCTATTTTTCTTCTGTATATGATTACTCGATATGTTCACATTACACACCGCGGACATGTATATACATCAAATACCCAATTTCAGGTTCGTACGGTTATAATTTTTAACTAGTCTGTTCACACAAAACATATAGCTGGACTTGGTTATTTAGACTCATGGGACCCCAAAACGTGTATTTCTGTTTAAAACGGGAAGTCGAAATTTTTCACGATCGCAATACTTTCCCTTACTATATATGACATATATTGGAAAATTAAAGTAATATTTATGATTAAACATAAGGTCATGGTGAACTTTCAAAAATGTTGAAAATCATAAGAATTTGTAGATGATATAAAGATTTGATGTTATTGAGCGTAAAGTTGCACAGTCGAGGTGAAACCGATTATATTTTATAACTATCTTGAAATCTCTACTTCAACCGTGAGAATATTTCAAGCGAAAGAAAAAAAATGTTTTTAATAGTTTATATTGGACGATAGGGCATTTAAATTCAAAATAAAGAAACACATGTAGTAGATTTATGTATATTTTTTTAAGTGAGAAAGGAAAAGCTGTTCCGATAAAACGGTACAAATTTTCTCTAAGCCTTCAACCTAGCGGAGACAAACAGTAATCGATTCCAGGATTTATTTTAGGATTGTTCCGAAACGCTAATACGCCATCTACAGTAGATTGCATGAAGACAGAAATCAGTTGCTCTTATTAGTTATTAAAAAAAACTATATATATATATATATATATATATATATATATATATATATATATATATATACAATGAATTGCTGTGCTCAAGGTCCCGAGTTCGAATCTGACATGGCTCAGGATATCTTTATTATTCTACCTCAGTTCGTCTCGTGGGCCGAGAGGCTGGGGCAAACCCAGCCTCTATAAATTGGGTACCCTTAATTGAAAAATTAAGGGGAAAAAACCTGGTGGCTGAGCGTGATCGCGGTCAAATCACCTCCTTGCACGACCGCTGACCAAGAAACAGTGCTCTTCCTTACATAGTACTGAACCCAAGATCCTTCATGGGTTGTAGTGTTGCAGGTTTTTTTTTGTTTGATATATATATCATTAGATAGATAGATAAAAAATACTATTATTGATAATAATTAGAAATTACAAAATTTTATGTTATTTTCAAAAGTAATTACTGATATAGCTACGGCTGTCTGTCAGCAGTGCTTTTATACCATGATCTATTTTTATCCTATCTTATTACTTATAATCTATTTAAATATGATAATAATATCTTGATTGGATCTTACATTACATTATCCAACTATACTATATAGTGAACCCTTATGATGATCTCTATCGTTAAATAACAATGACCCAACACTTATTAAGTTATTAAATTAATGTATTAATAATTCAAATTTTTGATAAGGAAGGAACGATAGATGTAGGCTTCCTTCAAGTAATCCACCAGTCTTGCCCAGTCTTCACAATTTAAATATTGGACCATTTCACCTTCGTTCATGGTGACTGCTCCAAAATATTTTTTCCTCACTTCCTCTAAGATTCTACATCTACCTAAATAATGGAATACATCTTCCTTCTCTCCAATATTGCACATTGAACAATTGTAATTCCTCCCCTGAATAATTGGTTGGTAATTCAAGCCGGTAAGTTCACCTCTAACTTTAAATATGATGCCTAATCAGATGAAAATAGATTCGAATGAATATAATTAATATTAAAAGATAATTATTTGTATATTAGATGATATTGCCCGTTTAATGCTCTTTCTCTATAACATGTGTCATAGTATACAGGGTGTTTCGGAATTGCACGGCACTATTTTAGGTACGTGTTCTCTAACACAAAATAAACAAAAAAGTTCATATTAACATGTATCTCAAACTCATTTATTAAACAGATATCAAAGGTTAAAGATTTATTATTACTATTTATTTATTATTATTACAACATTTAGAGTAAATGTTCAAAGGCGCCTCCGTTTTGTTGAATGCAACATTCAGCACGACGAATCCATGCTTCTCTGGCTCTTCGTATAGCATCAGGATGGTGGTTGATAGTTACTGCGGCTTCCACGATCCGATTTCTTAGCTCTTCTTCCGTGTCAACTGCCGCAGAATAAACCACAGACTTCATCCAGCCCCACACAAAATAATCTAATGGCGTTAAATCCGGAGATCGTGGTGGCCATTTAACAGGTCCGTTTCGACCAACCCATCGGTCTCCATAAGTTGCATTTAAATAATCAGTGACACTATGAGAAAAGTGAGCTGGAGCACCGTCATGCATAAACCACAGCCTTTGCCTAATGTCTAGCGGAATATCTTCTAGAATATCATGCAGATTATTTTGCAAAAAATGCAAGTAAGATATACCTGACAGCCTAGGTGGCAAAAAGAAGGGGCCGATGATTTTGTCGCTTAGAAGACCACACCAGACATTTAAAGAGAATGTATGTTGGTAATGTCCAACAGCAGTCGTATGAGGGTTTTCTTCGGCCCAAGTATGGGTATTTCGAAAATTAAGAATCCCGTTTCTTGTAAAGCAAGATTCATCAGTAACCAAAATGCAGTTCAGGAAGTTAGGATCTCGTGTGCATTGTCGAATTAACCACTGGGAGAAATTTCTGCGCTTGTTATAATCTTGTGGTAACAAATCTTGCCTACTTGATACGTGAAATGGATATAATTGTTGTTCGCGTAAAGTTCGCCATACGCTGGTAGAGGAAACATCGAAACGACGTGACAATCTTCTGGTACTAGTAGTAGGAGATAACTGAACAGCATCGAGTATTTCTTCTTCTACGTTTGCAGTTCGTCGAAATCGTTGTCGACCGGCGTTCACTCGTATAGGTTTTAGCGTACCATTATCCCTAAGACGTCTTTCAATGGCCTCAAACGTTTTACGATTTGGTATTCTTCGGTTAGGAAATTTTTCACGATATCTTCGAACAGCAGCAGGTCCGTTTGTATGTACCTCGCCATAAGTTAAAAGCATGTCTGTTTGTTCATCAAAAGTGAATAAATTTGTGGTATCTCCCATGATAATCATAAATTGAACTGTGTCACAAGATTCATTCACACTAAAACACACAGAACTAGACAAACAGATGAGCAACTACTGTTATTGCTTATCGTTCATTTGCTTATCAGGTGATTAAAACCTTTTATTTAGTATTAAACACGTTAAACGTTGTACAGTCAGTCTTAATGCAGTAAATAAATAATAAATCTTTAACCTTTGATATCTGTTTAATAAATGAGTTTGAGATATATGTTAATATGAACTTTTTTGTTTATTTTGTGTTAGAGAACACGTACCTAAAATAGTGCCGTGCAATTCCGAAACACCCTGTATAATCAGGCTGGATTTCAATGCTTTTAAATCTTTCCTCAACTGCTCAGTAGGAGTGAAAACTGGGTTGGAGTTGCATTTAACTTTGTTGAACCAATTCAACCACTCCCCAAACCATAATATTTTCTTTTGGATCACTTCTTTAGCAACCAATTTTGTTAGACGACATCCATCTAGATCCAGCGACTTCAATATGCTTGCATCTTTGCAATTCCAAAGTAAAAAACATGAATCGGTGAAGGATTTGGCCTCTATATGTATCATGTTATTTGGAGTATTTCTCGGCAATCTAATTATTTTCTTAACGAAGGTTGTTAAGGCCTAGCATTCAATATATTAAATTCCTACACTCATCAATCCTATTATTTTTCCTTCTTCCCAAATTTAGAATTGTATAGTGTATTTTATGTTTTATCAACTTAATCCAACTTCGTGAAGAACAAAGAAAACTTCACTGGACCTCCTTGGAGTGATAAGGGAGAGGTTACTTCACTGTCTCCAGCTGGATAGTTATCACCTCATGTTCACCATATCTTTCACCAATTCTCACCGCTTAATTAACATCATTTTCTCACCATTTATCATCAGTTCTTCATTAAAATCTTGTACTCTGTTATTTGTTATTCAGGACACTACCAATTCCACCAGTTATTTTCTGTATTTAACCTCCAGTAGTTAGTTATTTTATAACCACCTTATCTCTCTGTAAAGTATAATTTCTTTTCTCTTTTATTTGCTTGTATTGCTAGAAGTTTATATTTTCTTTTCTTTACTATTTATTTAATTGTATATAGCTTTAGTTTATTTCCAATGCATGGCCAGCTTTTATTTTATATTATTCAGCTTATTTTCTTTTCTTTCTCTATTAATTAGCATGTTTATATTTATTTTCTAGTCACCAATTATAGTTTTATTTACCTTAGAAGCTTTTAGTATTGTTGCATGTACATTCCTTTTATCCTCCTTTTCACCAATTTATTTTACCTTCCAGACTTTATCTATCTATCATCATCTATCAGGCACAATTCAAAGGCACAATAAACACCCCCCTCAGAAGGTGGTAATTAGAATCAGTTATATCCAGGCATTGTGTAAGGGCGTCCCTAGGACAACCACGCAGTGGCCCCAACATTGGTCCTCCGGGTCTAGATTATCTTCTTCTTTGGGTATTTATTTTTTCTTTATTTATTCTGTTTTTGAATTGTTTATTTTGAAGATGCCAGGAGGTACAGATGCAGCCAGCCAGGCAGAATCAACTCTTCGCTTGAAAATAACTGCCTTGCGCAAACGCCTATTATCATTTGGTGATGATATTAAATCTATTAGAGACCAAGGCCGGGCTGCACTCAAATCTGATGTAGTTGTAGATATGTTTATAGGAATGTTTAGTAATTTAAATGATACATACCAAAAATTTGAATCAATTTATTTTGAAATGGAAGAATTATGTATCACAAATAATTCTGATGTTTTCCCATCAACAAATGATGCAACCCTTTTTTCTGAAGTGAAAAGGTTCAAGAATGAGGCATCTGGATATCATGTCACTTTACAAGGAAGGCTTAAAGAGAAGGAAGGAGTGGCTCGCTTGTCAATTTCTGACACCTCTGCTAATCAAACTGTAGTGCATGTGGGTCGCCCAATAAACCTTCCGGATGCTAAGTTACCAATTTTTTCAGGTAATATTTTAGACTGGCCTTTCTTTAAAGATGCCTTCATAGCATCTGTTCATAGTAAGGAACAAATACCAAAAATTGATAAATTTACCTATTTAATTGGTGTTCTAAAATTACAAGCTCTTGACTGCATAAAAGCCATACCACGCACAGAATCCAATTATGATTTAGCATGGGATAGATTGCTCCAAAAATATGATAACCAAAGAAATCTCTCTTCCGCATACATTCACAAGTTTCTAAATGCTAAGCCTATATTACGTCCTTCTGCTGAATCTTTGGAAATATTAACATCAACAGTTTTAGTAGCTGTTGATAGCTTTAGAACATTAAATATAAAGGATAGAGAGGATTATTTACTGTTTGAAATAGTTTTTCGTTATTTAGATCAATCCTTGCGCCAAGATTTTGAAAGGGAATACTCTGATAAAGTGCATCCATCTTATCTGCACCTTAGAAGCTTTATTGAGAGTAGACTTCAACAGCTCACACGTTCATCACTGGATACCACATATCAGACCAGCCATTCTGAACGCTCACAAATCCCACCAAGACCTAAGCGTTACCAATCTGCAAATATCAATAAATTAACATCTCTGCATACCACAAATATACCTCATCACTCCTTTAGACAATTAACGCAGGGATTCCAGTGTTTTATTTGTAATGAAGCACATGTTATTGTAGAATGCCCAACATTCTGTGCTGCTTCCCCGCTTAAGAGATTAGACATGTTGAGAACCTGGCCTGGATGCAGAAATTGCTTATGCCCTAAACATAAGACTAAGCAATGCACATCAAGATTCACTTGCAGATTATGTAAAGGAAGGCATCATTCTATGCTCCACTTACCAGACCCTACTGAAGGTAACATATCTACTCCACCTGAATCGAACAAGTCTCAACCACCTACTGTAAATTTAGCAAGTGTTGATTCATCTAAGGCAAGAATACTTCTAGGTACTGCATTGGCAACTATAATGGATCAAAGAGGCACATTGCAAGAAATTCGTTTAGTCCTAGACTCAGGAAGCCAGAATTCATTCATGACCACCAAATGTGCCAACCGCCTAGGACTGAAGCCTCAAAGAACTGATTGTCATGTCACTGGCTTGAGTAACACTAATGTACCAACTCCGGAAGGCATAGTTCATTGCATACTGCGGCCTAGAAACTCTAGCCATCAGCTCATTACCAAGGCCTTTGTTATTCCAACAATCACAACTCCTTTACCTTTGGAACATATACCTACATCAGAGATGCAGAAGTATCTTAACTATGATCTAGCAGATCCAGAATTTGGCACACCGGCTGAGATAGATTTTCTTCTTGGTGCGGATCTTTTTATGCAAGTAATACGTAACACCAATCGCTCCAATCCTCCATTTCTGGATACTGTCTTTGGAAAGGTAGTTATGGGACCACTAACAGAACCTACTAATACTTCGATTTGTCTTTTATCCAACAGGTCAATAGATAACATGGTTCAAAGATTTTGGGAGATGGAAGAAGTCAGTAGGCCTATTCCACTTTCAAAGGATGATACGAAATGTGAAGAGTTTTTTCAGAAGACAACGTACCGAATTCCATCTGGACGTTATGTGGTTTCCCTTCCTTTCAAGTCATCTCAACTGGAGTTAGGCTCTTCAAGAGGACAAGCTCTGATAAGACTTTATTCCTTAGAAAATAAGTTATCAAAGGATGAGAAATTACGTGATCAATATTGCGAATTCATGGCTGAATACCTTAAGTTGGGTCATATGCAGTTAGCCTCAGCATCACCTAGCTACATAATCCCTCACCATGCTGTATCAAAGGCAGACTCAAATAAAATGCGAATGGTCTTCGACGCATCTGCAAAAACCTCTTCAAATGTCTCATTGAATGAAAAATTATTTACTGGACCACAATTGCAAAATGACATAGTTGATATAATTGTTAGGTTCAGACGACATGAAGTTGTAGTTATTACTGATGTAGTCAAAATGTTTCGTCAGGTATTGGTTCACCCTTCTGACCGAGTTTATCAGCAAATACTTTGGAGATTCAGCCCTGACGCAACAGTGGATACTTATCAACTCAACACTGTCACATATGGATTGAAACCTTCTCCATTCCAAGCCATTAGAGTCATTCATCAACTAGTGAAGGATGAGGGTGAAGAATATCCTGAAGCATCAACAGCACTTCTGAATGACATGTATGTAGATGACATTGTCACTGGCTCTTATGACATCCCTAGCACAATTGCATTAAAAAATCAGTTAAAGGTATTACTAGGAATGGGTTGCTTTCATCTATCAAAGTGGGCCAGTAATGTTCCAGAAGTAGTGGCAGATGAGGATACTACCAGCCAATTACATTTCAGTATTGATGGAACTTCAGATGCTGAATCTCACATTAAAATCTTAGGACTCCAATGGTCACCATTAACAGATTGTTTTTCATTCACCGTTAGCATGCCCACCATGAGTGCAATACAAACCAAGCGTACCATATTATCTACTGTAGCACGGCTGTACGACCCACTCGGATTCTTAGCGCCAGTGGTATTTTCCGCTAAACTGATTCTGCAAGAGCTCTGGAAGCTGAAGTTTGGTTGGGATGATGCCGTACCAGAACATATCAGAAGTAAATGGCTGACGTATGTCACAGATCTTCCTTCATTACAGAAAGTAGCAATATACAGGTATCTTGGTGACACAAGGCATGAAAAGTGTTATATTCTTGGTTTCTGTGATGCCTCAGAACGTGGATATTGTGCTGCTCTTTATCTCTGTTCGATTAAAAGCAATAGTTTACTAAAGGCCAAGACTAGGCTTGCCCCACTTAAACCTATTACAGTGCCACGCCTCGAATTATGCGGAGCTGTTCTTTTGGCAAATCTAATCTCATCCATCAAACCTTTATTAATAACCTTGAAGGAGTATGCAGTTCATCTTTTTACCGATTCAACGGTGGTTTTGGCATGGTTATCATCACCACCTCATAATCTGAAAACCTTTGTTGCTCATCGGGTGGTTAACATTTTAGAAAACACGGAAGTTTCTTGGTGGAAACATGTCTCTTCACAAGACAACCCTGCGGATTGTGGATCAAGAGGATTAGGCCCAACAGAACTTGTCAACCATCCATTATGGTGGGCGGGGCCTAAATGGATATCGCGGCCTTATAACCAATGGCCACTTAGTTCATCACAGATAGAGAATCAAGGCTGTGAGTATTCTAGAGAAATTAAATCTAATTTAGCTTCATTAGTGTCCACCTCAAACGAGCCTGAATTGATAGCATGGACAAGACGTTTCTCAAATTATAGCAGGCTTATCAGGTCTTTTGCTTATGTCCTTCGCTTTATCAAGGTTTGTAGACGTCAACATCATTTAATGACTTGCGCTGGAATAACAGCATCTGAGTTAGATGCATCACTGATGAAAATTGTAGTAGTCATTCAAAAGACCTATTTCCCAGAAGCATATAAACAGCCAGCTCAAATGTCTAGTCAGCTTCTCCGCCTTGGAATTCATCTGGATCAGCTAGGAGTTTTGAGGGTGGGCGGCAGATTGGACAATTCTAATCTTTCGTATGACCAAAAACATCCGATACTTCTACCGAGTAAGGCACATTTTACTGTCCTTTTAGTGAAACATTACCACCACACATCGTTGCACATAGGCTGTGCTGCACTTCAGGCCATAATTCAGAGAAAATTTTGGATAATTTCATTGCGCAGATTATGCCGCAAGATCAAGAGGTTATGTCTGACTTGTAGAAGGTATTCCAAGTCAACTACACATCCTTTGATGGGCAATCTACCTTCATCTAGATTTTCTGAGAAAAATGCATTTCATCTTACAGCAGTAGATTTTGCAGGACCGTTCCTAGCGAGAGAAACATCAAGAAGAAAGTCTCCAACCATCAAGGTATACTTATGTCTATTCATCTGTCTCTCGACTAAGGCAATTCATCTGGAGCTGTCACTAGGGCTTTCCACTGAGACTTTTATTGATTGTTTTGATAGATTTGTTGCAAGACGAGGTCGTCCTTACCGAATGTTGTCTGACTGTGGCACAAATTTTGTCGGTACTGCCATTTATTACCAAGAGCTCTCTGATTGGTTGAACTCCAAGAAGACTAAAGAGGATCTCACTTGCCATGCCACCCAATTAGGTGTGAATTGGGACTTTAATCCTACTCGTACACCTCACTTTGGAGGAATTTTCGAAGCTGGCATAAAGTCAGCTAAGACCCTTCTTTACAAGTATTTTGGTAATCATTCTTTCACTGTCTCTGAACTCTCCAACGCATTTACCAAGGTAGAAGCTATGCTAAACAGTCGTCCCCTCTACCCTACATCTGCTGACCCAGAAGATTGCCAACCGCTCACTCCAGGACACTTCCTCATTGGTGGTCCATTGAATGCCTTACCGGAACCAACTCTACAAGAGGTGCCTAGTAATCGTCTCTCTCGCTGGCAGCTCATCCGTGAGAGGACTCAGACATTTTGGAAACATTGGAGAGACCAATATCTAAGTACCTTAATGATGAGGAATAAATGGTTCAAGCCATCTGAAAACTTTAAGGTTGGTGACATTGTGCTATTAAAAGATGCTTCATCAGCTCCATGTTTATGGCCTTATGCAAAAATCACTAAGGTTCACCCTGGTTTGGATGGTATTGTACGTGTCGTAACATTAGAAACGAAAGGAGGCACATTTAAGAGACATGTTGGACAACTTTTGTCCTTACAGCCATTATTGCAGGAATCAACAGCGATTGATCAGGAAGAGAAGGCCATTTGACTTTGCCACCAAGTGAGTCCGGAATTTAGGTGGGCGGGATGTTAAGGCCTAGCATTCAATATATTAAATTCCTACACTCATCAATCCTATTATTTTTCCTTCTTCCCAAATTTAGAATTGTATAGTGTATTTTATGTTTTATCAACTTAATCCAACTTCGTGAAGAACAAAGAAAACTTCACTGGACCTCCTTGGAGTGATAAGGGAGAGGTTACTTCACTGTCTCCAGCTGGATAGTTATCACCTCATGTTCACCATATCTTTCACCAATTCTCACCGCTTAATTAACATCATTTTCTCACCATTTATCATCAGTTCTTCATTAAAATCTTGTACTCTGTTATTTGTTATTCAGGACACTACCAATTCCACCAGTTATTTTCTGTATTTAACCTCCAGTAGTTAGTTATTTTATAACCACCTTATCTCTCTGTAAAGTATAATTTCTTTTCTCTTTTATTTGCTTGTATTGCTAGAAGTTTATATTTTCTTTTCTTTACTATTTATTTAATTGTATATAGCTTTAGTTTATTTCCAATGCATGGCCAGCTTTTATTTTATATTATTCAGCTTATTTTCTTTTCTTTCTCTATTAATTAGCATGTTTATATTTATTTTCTAGTCACCAATTATAGTTTTATTTACCTTAGAAGCTTTTAGTATTGTTGCATGTACATTCCTTTTATCCTCCTTTTCACCAATTTATTTTACCTTCCAGACTTTATCTATCTATCATCATCTATCAGGCACAATTCAAAGGCACAATAAACACCCCCCTCAGAAGGTGGTAATTAGAATCAGTTATATCCAGGCATTGTGTAAGGGCGTCCCTAGGACAACCACGCAGTGGCCCCAACAAAGGTACATATCATTATTTGGATTTCAAAAAAATCTACTGAATCAACTTAAAGGAGACCAATTAATTTCTTATCAAGCTTTAAAAAAAAAAAACAATGAAAAGTTCTTTTGCCTTGAAATTGGCATTATTTATTGGAAATACTCGTTTAATGCCATTACATTAATGGGACACATTTGTTATTATATGTGATATAAAAATCAATTTTTTAAATTAATTTATAATTATTCACCCTTTATTTTTAACCTTACAAAGGCCAAATCCAATTTCCAGGGTATGATTTTTTTTTTTTTTTTTTTTTTTTTTTTTTTTTTTTTTTTTTTTTTTTTTTTTACTGTTTTGAGTTACAAAACAGTTCTGTAAGAAAAAAAAAAACCAAAGAAAAAATCCTTAATACTGTTCCAAAATGGTCCAGAAGTGGAACAATGAGCATTATACAATGATTTTTTTCTTTTTTTCGAAATAGTTTAAATTGAATTGACGATTCAAAGAAAACTTTTAGTTTTAATTAATGCTAATAAAATTACTACTACTACTAGCAGACCCGGCCACGCGTTGCTGTGATGTAGGTCCAGCGATGTGTTGAGATAATTTGTATTGCCTTGCTTTTGTCGTAGGCCAGAATATCAAAATATGGTTTAAAGAGTAAAGGAGAAATTTGGATTTCGAAGATTTTGAGATTTGAAGTTCCCTCAATCGTCTGTATGGAATAATGAGCCGGTTTGGGTTTTCATTGACGGCAACCTTGTAATAAACACAAAGACGAAGCTAGTTGCCAGCCTTTCGATATTTACCTAACCTAAATATCGAATGAAAATTAAATATTGTGTCTATAAATCCACTTACACCACCGTATGCTGCAAATTTATGGAATTTATGAAAAGTAACACCCAATGTTGTTGAATAAACATTTAATTTCCAATAAAAGAAATATTGAGGTCAATTATCGAGATAAAAACTATCCTATTTTTTAAGCTGGAAATAACAACACACAATGAGCCAAACTTATCAAAATTGGTCGTATAGTTTCGGATTTTATCCCGGACCAACATCCTGACATGAGATTTTTATGTATATAAAGATGATCTAATGCTATGTATATTTCTAAAAGTTCTAAAACATATGAATGGAATGAAAGCGCGGTTGAAGTATGGATGGCCGTCCGTCATAATCGAACAGTCGATTTTTTTTTAATCGACTGTATTCCAGGCAATCGATCGTTTAGGTTTTTAGGGCTTTTTCGACCTCATGATTCCTAATTATTTGAAATTCACTTGTTAAGAAATCCAATATTGATACGAATCGTTTTATATATATAAAAATCTCGTGTCCCGATGTTTGTCGGAGGTAAACTCAGCAACTACTCGACCGATTTTAATGAAATTTGGCTTAATGTGTATAGTTTTGTCCAACTTAAAAGATAGGATAGTTTTTATCTTGATTATTAACTACAATATTTCTTTTATTCTTTGCGAATTATTGCGAATACAGTAGGTTGTGTTTCGATTTATTAACATGGCGTCATATGTCGATTTCATAACCTATTTTTGTTTGTCGGGGGTGATATCAGAAACTACACAACTGATTTTTATAGAATTTTGCTCAATGTCTGTAGTTTTGTTCAACTTAATAGATAGGGTAGTTATTTATCTCGATTATTCTTAAATCTTTCTTTTATTGCAAATTAAATGCTTATTATATTACAGTTGAGTGTGATTATTTGTAAGTTCTATTGATTTCCAACAGATGGCGGTGTAAGTTTATTTATTGACATAACATTTCATTTTCTTTCGATATTTGGATGGTTAAGCAGAAATTTATTTTTTCCGGCTTGGACTACAAAAAACGCGTTTTTCCCATGGCTTTAGCAGAGGACAGATTAAACAAAATGATTGTGCTTCTATTAGCACTACAGTAAATAGATATTGTGAATTCTAATAATAAAATCATTGTTGTTAAACCTTATAAATTGTCGTTATCTATATCATTTATAGAGATGAGAGATGGTCAACTGTTCTTCAATTACGATAGGTTAAATGATGGTCAGGATTTTTCCAACTATGTTGGATCGAAACGTTGGCTTACCATAATAAAATCACTGAAAATCCTAACCATCATTTAACCTATTATATCATTTATAAATTTAAATTTTTATGTTTTTATAGGTAGCATGTAGAACATTCAGCATAGTTTGAAGGTTGCTCGCTTTTCATAACCTGTTTCTGGTAGAACCTCAACAAGTAGACGATATATCATTTCAACTTTAACGCTTCCAAATTCTTTACCAAATAATTTTAAATTTCGCGTAAAGTTCTATTTTGATTCCCGTCGATTTTTAGATTAGCTGAAACTTTATCATTGAATTTTAGATTTAATTATATTAAAAAGAATAGGATATTATTAATTCAATGAATTACAGCTACTAAGCCACAGCAACGCTTAGCCGGCTGCTGCGGAGACTGCTCGTTCTATATAAAATAAAGTTAACGCAGATTCATTATTGAGATATTCACCCTGGAGGAGGAGTTGAAAGGAGCTGTCTGAATCCTCTGGGATCAGTCATGCAAATATTCCTTTAAGAATAAGAATATGAACGCTTCATTATTATTACCTTTTAAGGTAATTTTTTTGTGATTGAGTTAAGTGCATTTAACATTAGGTATTTGCTTATTCTAATTTTAAGTATTACGATTTCTGATATAGTCATCTAATTTCAGCTTATTGTGAAATAGCTTTCTTAATTTTCCGCATTAAATAAACTATAAACTTCCGCAATAAATTTTCCAATATGGCATGGTTTAGTGTGGCGGCTATTTCAAATGAAAAGGACCCGTTTGTGGATTTATTTATCCCTGGAGAGCGGGAAGATGATAAAGGCCTTTTTTAACGGAAAATGACGCGATAGGAGTTCGCTTATAGTCACTTATCAAATTGGGGCAGCACAGAAGCAACAGGAGGAAAGCTTTGCCTCAACTTATCCCACATAAGTTATGCATCAGGATCTTGGGAAAGCTTCTATAAGGTTTATTCTGTTCGATGAGTCTCCGTGATACTCTAGGTCGCCCGTGTCTCTTCGCTGTTCAAGTCTATTCCGCAATTGACTATGCAGAAGACACCGTCTTTTTAAGTGCATCTCCAATTCCTTTATGTATCGGGAACGGTTTAGTTTGCGATCTGTGTTCTTCGTTGGTGATAGTTTTAGACCACCACCTTCTCGATATATTTCGCAGACGGCTTCTGAAGAATACGAGGTGGGCCGGTATAGCAGAGCGTTTTAGCGCGCCACCCGCTTTATTATTGGAAGTTCGAATCCGCACTGGGCGGAATAAATCTCGAACTTCCTTACAGTTCTACTGGTTGGTTATGCCTCTGGAGTAACCTCATCCCCCCACACAAGACGAAGAAGGAATGTCGAACAAAAAAAAAGAAAACGAATGCGAGAATGTCCAACTTCACTCCATCTTCGCTCCGAGGCAGCAGAATTCGCTAACCCTTTCAATGATTCTATTCTGTACTATAAGATCTCCCTCTTTCCTTTTGTTTAGTTGCATTCCAATCTTTTTCGCTGCATTTACAGCTAGCTACCTCTTGTAGCTTAAGTTAATTAGCCATTCCGTTTACTTGATTTAATCAGTTGTTTCGTTGTTTATTGATTTCTTTTTTCAGTAAAATTCGATTCAGAAAAATATAAAATGTATGGGCAGCGTTTTACAAACTTCCTTCTCAAACTCTCTCCCCCCCTCCCATTTGGTTTAACTACAATCCACGCGCCCTTAATGTATATAATTGTGAATATACATTTATAACACTTCTTCTTTTGCTAGCAATTTAATATACATGATCAAAGCTTATCATTCAGCTTATCATACTGCGACAACAGGTTCCATCTTAAAATACTCCACAACATTTATTTTTCCTCTAAAAAAAAAATCTGTACCGCTACTACCCATGAAGGGTCTTGGGTTCAGTACTGTTTAATGAAGCACTGTTTCTTAGTCAGCAGTCGTGCAAGGAGGTGATTTCACCGTGATCACGCTCAATCGCCTGTTTTTTCCTCTTCTTTTTTTAAATTTAGAGTACCCACATTTTATAGACTGGGTTTGCCCCAGGAGAGTCTCTTGGCCACCGAGACGATCTGTGACAGAATATTAAGGATACCCTGCCCAGCCAGAGTCGAACTCGGGGCCTTGAGCAACTCAATGCCTTATCAATTTTTATTTATATTTATATTTTTATTTTTATTTAAGGAAGTTTTATGATAATTATTTGATTAAACAAAGATGGCAGCTAAAGAAACCATCTCATGAAAAAAAAAAATCCCTATTTAATTTATTGTATTATTAATAAATTAAATACTGTAAATTTTTTACAATATTTTATTGTATTATTAATTCCTTTAATACAACTTGGTAATACTATTAATTTTCGTTATCTCATTTATGATTACAAAATATGGTAGACCTTGTGGCAGCAAACTCCTTAGCTCATTCATTTTCTAATGAACAACAGAAAGTAGGTCGCTGTATAAAGTTTATAGCAACTGTAAGGAATATAGTAACTAGCTATTAAAGAAAAGTTTCAAACCCCTCGATATCGGAGGCAGTGAGTTGGAAATTATTTCTGTGGCATTGGTAAGACACACGTGTATATTCCTTCCACGTGGGGAATGAACATAAAAATTGGTCTGTACTCATAGGTCATTCATTCCAGATGAACCCAACCAGTTTAAAAAGCAATATTGAACATATAGGGCTTTGATTTTGGTGATTTGGGTTATTTATATTGAATGCATAAAGATAAATCCGAATTTCTGATTTTTTTTTTTTTTTTGTCTTGTGTTCTTTGAGTCAACGTTTCGCTATCAACCAGCTTTTGCTAAAATTATTGTTAATCCTTTGACCGTGTGAAGCATTCGCAATCTACTTAAATCCCACTTAATTAAAGTACGCACCGTATATTATAAAATATACACCGTATAATATAAAAACAAAGGCAATGTTAATAGGCTCCAATCACCTCCTCAAAACCGCCCCTAACATCCCACCCCTGTTCCTAAATAACAATCCCATCAAATTCTATCCAACTGTCAAAAACCTTGGTGTAACCTTTGACCAAAGTCTTTCATGGAAAAACCATATCTCCAATATCTCCCGTCGCACTATTTCAACCCTAAAGCAACTGAACCATCTCCGTAACCTGTTCCCTTTTGAAACACGCAGACTTCTGGTCACCTCCTTGATATTTCCCCACTTCGACTATTGTTGCACAGTGTCTATCTCAGGGGATCTCGAAGCAAAACTAAAACGTTTAATAAATTGTTTCATCCGATTTATATTTGGGATCCCAAGAGACGTCTCCATATCGCCTTATTATGAAAAGTTAAAGTGGTTATATCCGTCCTACCGCCGCACACAGGGGTATTTGACCCGAAAAGCTGGCCAAAACTATTTCCTTCCATTTTATTAATTCAAAAGTCCTCAAAATGGCTTCTATATTTGTAATAGACATTAAAAATGCTTTTTTAGCAGTTAAAAAAAATACTGTAAGGAGAAAATTTTCATAAAATTAATTTTTACATAAATCCACCGACTGTGAAATAGGCATCCATGGGTTTACAATTTATGTTCATATTATTTTCTCTTTATGCATTGCACCCATGAAATATGCTTGTAACTAATTAAAGATTTATTATCATTTATCTATTACTATTATTTTAAAAAAATGAGTGTAAAATAGGTGAATATAAAAAGTTATGGTGATAAAGAAAAACAAAGTGTTTCCTAATTCATTAAGAGTTGTTTAATACCTCTTCGAAACACAACTTATATCCCAGGAAGAAACGCACCAACCTTTCTTAAAAATGCATATTAAATTTAATTATTCATTATTCACTTTCCTCGTCACTTAATGAAGTTTGGAATCACCAATATCGGTTAAGTTGGTTGGGGGAGACAACATTTCTAAAGTTTCCTTACAAAACCTGATACCTTTTTTCTTGAACTTCTCATACCTGTGATAACTGGATCTGATGTCAATATTAATCTATTAATTACATCCAGATTGCACTCTATCCGGTAAAATTTTCTGGTCTTATTTTCTCTATAAACCCGGAAATGGTTATTTCGAGTTTCTGCTGCTTCCTCAGATAAAAGACCAATATGAAGTAGAGGGCTTTTTATCACTTCAAAACCATCTCTTAAAATTTTGTGAACAGATGGTGTCATAGCATACCATTGATAAATCCGTTGTAAATTTTAAAATAACAAATGATTTTTCAGAGCGTCCACCAGATCTTGAGCTTTTAATTGATACGTCCCACTTTGCCATTTCTTGTTGCTGTTTCAAAAACATTTCTTTTCCTTGAAGAAGCATTCCATCTTACTTAGAAATCATGCCTCAAAATTAATCATTTATGTTTTAGCTGTTTCAACTGCTCTAGGCTATTAGCTAGGCAATGAGAAAAGACTACGAAAATTCCTTATTTTTTTTTAAAGCTAATGCTTTCGACTTTAAAAATATGTCAAATAATTCCCTTCTAGTTATTATTATTATTCCAGAAGATCCTAAAATATAAATAAATGAAAATATAACAAAATTGAATTTTTTTTATTATTTAATGAAATTGACATTTTAGTAATAAAAAATTATAAGTCTCCGAATCGCAGATATTCGCAGAATTTTTTTCAAGAAACATAATCAACGATAATTATACATCATCATAAAAAATATTTCGTTGCCCAGAAATGCCCAGAAGTATAACTTTTTAACCTTCAAATTTAATTTTTAGCTCTAAAATATACCTACCAAAAAAACAAAAAGATATTGATACTAGTATTGAATACAAAAAAATTATAACTATGTGAATAACAAGTACAAACCTTGCCTCGAACTATCCATCGTATGATAACGCCGATACTTCAGTAAGAACAAAGAAAATTAATATATTTTGTAGAACAATAATTATGAGCACAGACGAGTCAAAGGATAAGGTCAGATTTGAATTAGAATAGCCGCCGGATTAAGGGCCTGGAAGAGATAAGAATCATGTTGCATGATCCCACAAGTCCTCTACTTCACCTTCGAGTCATTATTTACCAGAAATTTCAAACTTCAAAAAATGGGTTTTGGCCAGCTTTTAGGGCCAAATACCCCTGTGTGCGCCGTAAGTATTTCCTAGCCTCCTTCCTTTTCCAAGTTATTCGTTCCCGTCGTCCCTCATATATCTCTGAACTTCTTCAGTTCAAATCCTCCGTCCATTCCCGCAATACCCGCTCTAGGTCTTAAGATCTATATACACCGGCCCACCGAACGTCAGCTTTTGATAGATCTTTCATTATTACGTCCTCGTCCCTTTGGAATTCTATTCCTCCTTTCATCCGTAATTCCAATACCCTCTCCACCTTTAAATCCCGCCTATATCATCACTTCATAGCCATCCAGTCTCCTTAAAAAGTAAATTGACAATTCCTATTATAATTTACCTTTTAAACCTTTAGAAGCTCTTATTTTTTCTTTGTTCCGTTTTTTTTTTTTTTTTTTTTTTTAGAAAATATAAATATTACTTAACCAACCTGTAAATAAGTGTGTACATATGTGTATATTATAAGATGCAGAAACTAGCTTCTTTTTACTCGATTGAACATTTAATGTGTATTCTTTTTATTTTTATTTAGTTAAACTAGAGGTTTTCTAATTATTTTTATCAATTCAATTTTTTACTTCAACTTCAAGGCTCTAAAGCCCTCTCTGTATTTTATTTAATTTTGTTCTTAAGGGATACGCCAAGAACAAATGAATAAAGAATTTATTATTATTATTATTATTATATGAAGTATCCTAAAGTGCGTCATACGTGAGGGTCGAATTAATGAATAGATGTGTGTTAATTGTAGATTATTTATTTTTTGAAACATAAGTTTAAGGTATTTACAAAATACGTGTTTACAGAACCTCTTTGAACACTATGTTTGAAGTTATGATATGGTCATATGTAATTTTTAACAGGCATAGATTTTAAAACTGATCACTGAAAGAGCGGACCCTGGAAAACGCAACATACTTATGTAGAATCACAAATTGGTTTCGCTGAAAGATAGTGCGCTGATTCTATTGAATGAAATCGCGTTTGCTAGTAACTCGCAAACGACGGCAACGATCGGAAGTGTATAAAACCAAAAACGTTCGTTTCCACGAACTGAAAAAATGACACCTTCGAAAAAGCCCTGCGACCATTTTCGCTGAGAGGTGCAGTTATTTGCTTACAACTCGCAAACGTTAGCGTTAATCGAAAAAATGCATATGACCGAAAATGTTCTACTCGAAAGCCTAAAAAGATTGACATCATCAAATATCGCGATTTTGAGCTTATAACTCGCAACTGAAGGCAAAATGAGTGATCTGTATATTTTTTCGCTGTAGCGGTTAAGGAAAGCTTTAAAATTATGCCTCATTCATGAAATTTGATGAAGTATAAAAGAAGTTATGGTGTACCGACAAAAAAAAGGCCTTGAGAAATAATGTATATGATTGAATTCTGACTGAAAGTTTTGGAGCTCCTGACATTCCATTAAAATTATTCCTTTTATTTCTGTCCAAACGCTATAACTATAAATCTTTCATTTATATCAATTTTATTTTTCACATGAAAATCTCTCTGTGACGAAGTTTTCGACTGTATTTCGAAATGATTTTTTTTTTTTTATAAAATTAAAGATAGTGTATTATGTTTTATATAACGACTAAAATTCATCATATTTTAATACTTCAATTTCAATACTTTCAGTGAATTTATCCTCTTTAAATACTCCAGGTTGAAAACGCCTGATGAGGTTGGGCTCAGTAGCTGTGTGTTTGTGTGTTCAATGAATAATTGCGTAACTGCTAGCGTGTACTGAGTAGAGTGTATTGTGGATTGTGTACTAAAGTACTCAGGACTGAATGTACCATGAACTGCCAGAGGAAAACTCAAGCGACAAAATCTCTGTTCTTTGTTTATATTTTCCCAGAGTCCATGCATAATGAAGGACGTAGTTAATTGGTTTCAGCTAGGGATATTGTCTAGATTATTAACAGATGCGAGCTTTCAATATTTCAACCAATATTGGTCTAAGAAACTTCACAGAATTTAAGACCATTGCATTTTATTAGTTATTCAACTTTAAAGAAGGGGTGTTGTAATTTCGCAGAGTGTTTTCTTAATAAATAACGACACGGCTTAGAATCATAAAGAACAATCCGGGATAAAACCTAAGATACTTAGAAATTGTTCCAACAAAAATTAATATAACATATTTTCAGTAATTTTTTGTCGTCTTCATAAATATTTGGCTGTCTCAACTCTATTCCACAACTAAACAAACAAACAAAAAACAGATTTTAATTTATTTATTTCATTTAACTATGAGTTAGCTATTAAATAAAAAAAAGTAACATCACATCATCAATTTCGATTGCTCATTTCACATACTTAGATAATGATGAATAGGAAATAATTCTCAAAAAAATTGCGAAAAAGAGAATTAAAATAACCTGTTCAATATATCATTTTTTGTTTACAAAATCTTGTGAGGAGTGAATTTATTTCTACGTATATGTATTTCATTACATATTTACAATGAGTTAACACAATATTATGCATAACCAAAAAGATAATATTCTATACTATAATATTATATATATAATATAAGTGGAGGAAGAAGAGAACTAAATAATGATGAAGAAATTAGGGGATTAAGAGAATTAATATAAATGTAAGCTTTAAAAGGAATAAGGAACAAAAGATTGATCAACAACCGTTATACAATTCAAGATAATTAAAAACAAAGAAGATAGATTTAACTAATTTAAAGACAATTTAAAAAAAAAAATTGAATTTGAAATATTTTTTTAACATAAAAATTATATTTTTAAAAGAACATAGGTGATAGGAGCAAATTTATGTGTACTAATAAAATTTATCACCTTTCCACTGTAACCTTGTTTTAAAAAATAGTTATTAAAGAAAACACTTTTACAAGAGATTGAAAAATCATTCCATCGTTTAACTGTCATTCCAAATCTTCAATATAAAATAATTAATTAAATGCTCTAATTATTTCCCATTTTAGAAGTTTAAATCGATAATAAACGTTAGTGACCCGTGCGAATAATTCTCATACCATATTAATCAATGACCTCATAACCATCATTCCCAAAAATAATTTTTGATATTAGAAAATTATAGTGCAGCATGATATTTTTTAAATGTACCATTTCTGATATATTTTTTGATACTTAAAACGAAAATTTAAATACTTGCCGAATTGATAATAATTTTTATTAATTGAATTTAATTTAGCTTGGATTAAATTTCTGAAACTTTAAAACTATAGCGTGACAAATTTTGGTAACACATTATTTTCTGAGTGAATTAACGACGATGTCCAACGATACTGTAGATTCTTTTAACACAGGTAATTATGAAGTGTAATTATGAATATGAGAATAAAATTCTAAAACATAAAAGACAATAAAAGATTAAAAAATTGAGCTTCCCTAAATATTGTTTTAAACACATTCAGAAGACTACCATTTAAATTGAAGATAAAATTTGCATTTTTAAATAATTTTCAGCGGTGTCAAACGGTCACAAGAACTGAGAAAATTTCATCCTTGATCACACGCAGTAACCTATAATTATTCTAAAATTGCCGGTTACGTAGCAAACGTCATCAGGTAATTATGAGAACTAATATAATTGCTTCCTAATCTCTTCCAGGATCCAATTCCTTGTTTACAATCTACGCTCTTCCTCACTATTTTGACATGGATTTTTTTTATTTGTGAATGTGACATTAAAAAATAATCAGATGACTGAACAAACTTTTTTTTTTAGTCAAGCCAAATAAATGGTGTTCACGTATTCGAAAGCAATTCCTGATTGCTTCTTAAGTAATAAGTTCAAATTTTAGAAAGTTACAAGTACGTGCTTCTGGGTATCCTATCAGTCATTCAAAATCTAAAAAAAATGAAAGAAAAAAAGGAAAGCAAACTAATTTGTTAAAATAAAAATAAGTAACTGTGCCTCATTTTAATAATAATAATATACCAAATGGTGAATACCAAAATAAGAAAATAAAATAAATTCTAACAAATGGATTTTTCAGGCATTTTTATGATGTTTTTACATTTATAATGGTTCACAACATTTTCATTGTGTTCATGTATCATAAGCATAACAGTCATTTTACCCTGAAAAAAAAGGAAAATAAATTAATTTATTAAAATTAGTATATTTATATTGATTTTTTCTTTGTTGTCATGTGAGTAAGAATATGTCCATGTCTTTAAATTCAATAATAAAAAAAAAAAAAAATAAAGGATAGCATACTTAAATATATAAGAATAACATGCAAATAAGGCTCGCTCAAACAAAACAGTTAAATTTGAGGAGTCCAATTCAATTGAACTCGATTTGCGATGTTACGAAACCAGCTGACGGACATTCCTGAATTATTAAGAAAAAAAAAAACAACCCCCATTGTCATGCACATTCGACTCTCTTATAATGTAAAAATAAAAATGATATTACAAATAAATCATACTCTCTCTCTCTCTCTCTCTATATATATATATATATATATATATATATATTATACAATTATTATAATATTATATCTAAGTTATACAAAAATTTTCATCAACTAATTATGTGAATATGTCACACCAACTGAGTTTTATTTATACGTAAGTACAGTTGGCCTCTTCCAATTCAATTCCGTCCCAAGTTGACCGGAATATTTTTGAATCCGCCACTGAATCCCGTACTTCTCGGAATACTAAAAATAATATTTTATAGGCATGCACTTAATAAAGTCGTAAATACATTGTAACGTTATTTTTATCGCCTGGCAAGTATTTAGAGTCACCATTCATTGGTATGTAATATTTATCTTATGATCTGATATTATAAGTGCTAAAACGGAAATGGAACATGAAAAAAATATATTTAATAAGGAATAAACTAAATTAATGCTAAATCTATATAAATAAAGATGAAATTCTGTTTGTTTGTTTATTTGTTATTTTTAGAAATCCATACCGTTTGTCCTAAATTTTCCAAATTTCGCTCAGTGGTTCTTTGATACCAGGTGCGAACACCTGTCCATATTAAAATTGCATAACTTCAGCCGATATTCTTTATTCTTATACAAATCGTAATGATCTCGCTTTACAATGGTTTTTCACGAAATCGACCGTTTCATTAGAAAAATGAAATTGCCCGGGTGAAACCGGTATATACAGCTAGTAACTAATAAAGCAAAGGATTTGTACAAAAATAACGGTTTCCATGGTTTTTTAACATTTGATTTAATTGAAAATTAAGGAAATTTTCAAGTTATCCTGTACCACTCGTCTACCGAAAATTATTTAGTCTTTGTTTTTTTCAAAAATAAATAATTTCTTTATAACTTTTATAGTTTTTTTTTTTTCGATACTAGAAGCAGTGGCTGATATAGAGATTGGTATCTTTGTAGCATACAATATATGTACCTTTGTATCTACGTATATTTCCAAAAATCTATAGCTAAATATGAAAAATATTTATGAAAACCATCATCAAACCAACAAGAAAATGATCAACTATTATGACTTCGAGGGGCGTGTGCACTTTTATTATAAAACTTGAAATATGCATGCATATATTGTATGTATAATATTTATCAATATTTCTAGACTCGTGTACTTTAAGAGAAACGTTCCATCTGCAAAATGTGATTTTCCATGTACAATTATAAATATATTTTAAATTACTTACTTGTCTCATTCAATTAAGAATCGTAGACAATATAATGATTATAGATTTTAACTTAATATATAAGTATAAAAAATACGTATAAAATTAAATATAAACGTTTTAAATATTTGAAAAAAAAAAATTTTGCAATGAAGGTCGTACTATAATTATCGGGACAGTTGGTTTACGTCTCAGTTGTATGACGTCAACAATAAAGCCAAATTACCACGACTGATAACTAAATAAGATTCATTTCAAATGCTATTTTTTTTTTTCTTACTTTAGCTTGATCGTTAAGTGAAATCCATCAGTAAACAATAACAGTTAGATGTCAATCATATGTCAAAAAACAACGATATATCTATTTCGAATCATCAAAATATACATATATGGAGACGTCAATCCCTTTCCAAACGATGAATATTTTTCCTAAGAAGGATTATTTGAATGAGTCAATCAGCGTAGTCAACTGGTGGTGTGTACACAGCTGGTAAATATTATTCGAGGTCTCTATCATTCTGAATCTCATTCATAGAACCCTTGATCTTTGAGAGAAAAAAGAAAAAAGAAGAAGAAAGATGACCCTTCGAGGCATTATTTAGAGATTTAAAAGTTTACATTGAAAAGTTTGTAATTTTAGAAATTGCGTTGTTTTAGCTGAGCCGAAAATCTGTAAGGCGTATATACAAATTGATTTAACTAAATAGGTGTATGTATTCAGTTTCTGTCTAATTTTCAATATAAAAGATTTCGAAATAATAGAGTAAAGTATTTTTAAATGTGAAGGGTCAGGGGGAAAAACCACGGTAATCCACTTTTTGTTGATTTGAAACAAGTGGTGCCATCTGATAGTATAGGAAGTGTACTTTCTTTTCATACTTGTTACAGTCGAGAAAAAAAACGATAGTCCACATAAAATCTATAGTTTAAAATCAATCCAAGGGGTAAAACAGCTGAAGTCCTGAGTGTCGGGGAAAGATTAACAGTAGTCCATTTTTGTGCTGTTTGTCTGTGTATGAAGGTTATCAATATTGGTTGTTGGTTCTTCAGTTTACATTCTATTCGTATCTATTACGGTTTTTAACATTATAAAAGTGATTTTATTATTATTGTTACGTTTAATATGATTTTAGTCATCCTGTACACTTGGATGATTACAAATGTACAAAATTAACAAAAAAAAAACAAAAAAAAACGGACGAATTTCTGATTTCATGAAAAAACTCAGACATTCAACTCACAAGCCAGGTGATAACTGGAAACGATATATGTTAAGTAAACGATTAACTTGGTGGAATTAATTTTGATTCTCCATTTTTCGAACCTCTTTTCTAGTTCAAATAGATGGTTTTGAAGAGCGAAGGATGCGATAGTAGAATTTTGATGTGATGAAAGGATAGCCGTGGCATCAGCGAAGCTAAAGATGGTGTTCAAAGATATCTGTTGAGTAGACAGAGAAATTTGCTAATAGAAATAAATTTGTTATTTAAAGTATTATTGTTTTATTTGTTTGTTTGCCCAGAAAAGTAATAGTAATTTAAAGGTCACAAACAAATAAGCAGTGGACTACAGTGTTTTAGTACAGTTTAGTATAGTTTTAGTATAGTTTCCCCCCCCCATCAATGAGCAGTTAGGTAATGTTTTGTTATTTCAGGGGCATTAAAAGTTACTATTTGGTTTTGGAAATTTTGTACAGTGGTAAACAATTATCTGGGTTAGAAGAATATGTTTTTCGAAATCAACTTTAACTTTTGGAAAATGGATCAAAGAGACCATAAACTTTAAATTTCATTTTTCTCAGATTGGACTACCGTGGTTTTTCCCCATGACCCTTCATATGTTTTGTGTTTTGATTCACTTTACAGTATGTTCAGGGTATTTTGACATTTGGCCCCAAGTCATCCTTTTTTTTAACAGAAGTCCAAGGCAGATACAGTTTCTGAGAGATTTGGTTGTCGCCGATAAAAACTGTGATGGGGGGGGGGGTTGTGATTTGTCACGATTTACTTTAGTTTTTCAGAGTGAGTACCATTTTTGTAATTGAAGTAAGTGGTTCTGTAAATTCAATGAGGAAAGTTTGGGGTCATTGTGTATTGTTAAAATTGCTGTATCGTCAGCGTACGTTGCAGTCAAAAGTTTAGAGAATTTTTTTTTTTTATTTAATGAAATTTACAAATGTATTTAAATAAATACATTTAGAAAATTTGACAATGCTAAGAAATATGTCTTGAACAAACATGAAGAGAAACTATCCACTGGTAGCTCTCAAAGAGAATTTTAAAAATCGAAAATTATAAATTAATTTACGAATTTTGAGCTCATGAGTATTTTAGTAAACGACGGCAATTTTATATTCAGGTAAGGTACGGGCAGTTAATATTTCATTATTTAAATCAATAGTTTAATTTTATAGTGTTTACAGAAAATTTTGTATAGGTTTTCAAATTATACAAGTCTGTATGCATCGGTGTGTATATGAACAGACAAGCACAAAAACTGTTTGTCATACGAAAGCGAAATCTGGTATTTGAGTTAAGTAATATACCTGTGATGTGATAGTAAATGTTTTGTCAAAACCTGTTGAGTAAATGGAGAGGGCACCTTATATCAAAGACTTTTCTTCTCTTCACGATTTCCCAAAGACCGTTCAAACGACTTTAATTAAGTCATAAGGATGAACTATTAATTATTCATTTGAACGGGTTAGATTGAAAAGAGGTAGATTTTACCTCGTGGAAATGGTCTGATAGGGCTTAAATGGCGAAGGAACCATTTTCTTTTCTTTTGCTCCCCTCTGAAATAATTTCCGCGCCTGCCCCTACCGTTTAGCGGATGATGGAAGAGCGCTGTAACTGCTTTGGCTGGGCACTCACCGCTCTTTGCAAAGGGCCTTGCCAATGCTAATACCTTGCCATAACAGATGGTTCTAATCATCTTTCAAAAAGTTACAAATAGTTCAGCTTGTACTAACAAGACTACCCATATCTCATGAAAGTTTTGAGGCCATCGATTTGATAAATGAGTACTTGCTACTCGCCTCAGGTGAATCTTGGGTATTGCTTCGGATGAGGAGCTCCAAGATGGCGACCGACGTGAGTAAACAACAAGGTATTCCGATCACGCCCTAGACGATATCCACGATTCAGTTCGGGTTAACCGAGGTTTCCCGAGCAGATGTAGTCCAGATAACCAACTTTTCCGCTTCAATAATGGGAACAACCAACGTAATGTACAATTGAATATTTCTTTAATATAATTAAAGTACAACAACAGACATCAGTACAAGTACTATTTCAATACTCGTATATGAAAATTTCCAGTGATAGTTGCATAAAATTTTAAATTTTAAACTAAACAGACCACTTAACAAATAAATTTAAGCTTTTGTTTTGTAAATTTATTTGTTTGTTTTTTAAAAATATGTTGTTGTCCTGTTTAAATTATTAGATGGGATCGAGTTAAATGCACTAGGTATAAATACATAATAAAATAAGAATCAGAGCATTCTTAAACACCAGATTATTATTTTTTTGTATTTCAAGAAAAATGTATCTAAATTACCAAAAAGTATATTTTTACAAATTATTTGATGATGATTTTAAATGATATGTCTCCAAAGGAAAAAGAACAAACTGTACATAATTTATTAGATTGAAGAAAGGGAGTAAAAGGTTTAAGAAATTGTAACTATTATAATCAATTCAACTATAATTATCGGCTAACTTTATTATAATGCACTAAATAGAAATAATTTAATTAAATACGTTTCAACTAGCAATAATCGCACTTCAGTAGACCTTCATTGGTTACGATATTGCCTCTGCGCAATGTTAATTTAATTAAATGTTTATATTTGTTAATGTTATTCTGCCCTAACGCAATTAAAAGTTACCCATATATTTCAATCATTTTTCGATCAATACTTCCAAGTTTCGACGAGCTATTGGAAATTCGTTATATAAATATGCCATTTGGATATACAGTCCTGTGAATAAATATAAACTCAAGGGAAAAAAAAACTATTTTGATTAGTTTAAATCATTTATTTTGGAATCTGATTAACAAAAGATATTATTTAATGTTTACTGTCAATTATTAGTTACAATTTTAATAAATTATTTAATAATATTGCCAGGATTTACTAAAATTTGGACAAAATAACAAAATAGACCTGTGAAAAAGTATAAACTCAAACATTTTCTGTCTCTCTAATGCCTAAATTCATTTCAATAATGAACACTTCTTCCATGTTTTTGAATCACCTCCAACAGTCTTTTAGGAACACTTCTTACTAAATTAATTAAAGTGCTCTCTGGTATGTTTTCCCAAGCTTGAGTTATTCTTTCTTTGAGCTCATCAATATTTTGGATTTCTGGCTTCTGATGGTCGTAGACTTCTCTTGCTATAATCCCCCATAAATTTTCAATCGAATTGAGATCCGGACTAAAAGCTGGTCAATCCAAAATGTTGATCCCGAAATCCTAAAACCATTGTTTTGTAGAGCGTGCAGTATGAATCGGCGCGTTATACCACTGAAAAATAATTTTTTCCTCTTCCAGTATTGTAATGAACGGCAAAAGAAACTCTTCCAAAACATTTTGATAACCTTTTGCGTCCAATTTGCCGGAAATGAATGCGATTTGGGACTTACCCATTTCATTAAAAGCAGCCCAAACTATGATTCCGCCACCCCAATGGGACCTTCGTGACAAGGTTTTTTTTTCTTTTCTTAGATCATGCCATTAGTAATTTAAACCATCTGGACCATCAATATTAAATTTTTTTTTCATCACTAAAAATAACTCTTGACCATTTTTCGGTGTCTTAAATATGCTGTTCAGCAAACTGCAGTCGTCGCTGCAAATTATGTTTTTTGAGCTGTGGTTTTCTCACAGCCTTACTATATTTTAAGTACTTTGATTTCATTATCCACTTCCTAACCAAGCTAGCATCACATACTAAATTAAATCGTCTCACAATCTCTGCAGAGGATGCTCCTGTTTTTGAGATTTCTCTCAAAACCGCTCGTTTCACTTGTTTGGAAATTTTTGAAGGCCTTCCACTTCTTTTGTTTTTCCCATAATTGCCTGGGCCGCTGTTTAAAATGTTTTTTTACTACACCCTGGAAGCGGTTTAGCACACTAGCAATTTGCCTCTGGGTCATCCCACCTCTTCTTAAGTCTATAATTCTTTGTCGCTCAATTTCAGTAAGTTGAGTCCCGCGCGGCATTATTTAAAAATCAGAAAACGCTAAAAAGTATAAAAAACAAACAAATATGCTCTCCCTTTAACAGTTAGAAGAAAACAGAGGTGATATTAATCGATTAGAATAGAAAATAAACATTGAGTTTATACTTATTCACAGCTTAAACATGCTTTATTTACAAAATCTGATGATCGTAAATTAACAAACATATCTAATGACATTTAAAGCTTCTTGCCAATCTAATAACATTACAACAAGTCTAAGAAAGTTATTGTTCAATGAATTCACTTTTAAATTTCATAAATACTTCGATTTTATTAGTTGAGTTTATATTTATTCACAGGACTGTAGGTACAAACTGTGTAGCTGCATCAGACCTAACCTAATAAAAGTAAGCAACGGATGAATTCCCCTCTAAAAATGTGAATAAAGCCGACATCGGATCTCGGGAACTCTCGGTTAACCCGAACTGAATCGTGGATATCATGTAGGGCGTGATCGGAATACCTTGTTGTTTACTTAAAAGAGTATACTCTTACAGTAGAACGTAAGAGGGGTATTGTCGCAAATTTGGCAAGTTGGCCGGTAAAGTCCAATAAGCAGGTGGATGTGAATAAGCTTCGTGTGATCAATTCTTAGCCTGGTTATTATGGCTGCTTCCTTTGGAGTTAGGTTCTTTGGAGGCAGCCAAGCATGGTTATCTTCTTTGATCAGACGAAGGTGATTACATGTCTTTTGCCACTCTTCGTTCCATTTTTCCTTTACTCTGCTTTTCACCTGTTTCGCCCATTCTGAAGGAACTATTAATTTTAGATCAGGAGGGTCATAGCTCTTGGCTGCTTGTTCATTTCCTTTAATACCGATTAATTCCATCAGAAGGAACCTACAGCATCGATACTTCCCTCCCGCTCTTTACATGTTCGAAATTTAGTTCCAGAATTTTTTATGTTATTCATTGTTGCTCCATAAATTTTGTAGTCCCTTAATTACCGAAAGAGAGTCAGTCACAATAACTGATTTTGGAATACGTTTGTTATTAATATATTCATATGCTTTTAGTATTGCTACTGATTCGCTGGTGAAAATCGAATTTATATTGCTTAGCTTCCATTTGTCTTTACTTGTTCTGGGCACTATTCTACATCCCACACCGTTTTTATCCTTAGACCCATCGGTGAAAATCAATTCGTGGTCAGCGTTTAAGTTTTCGGTCATTTCATGATATATGAATCTATGAATCAAATGTTATATTTGTGTCTCTGACATTTTGAACTACGATTTAGGTCTAGATTGGAGGTTAGAAATCTTAAAACTTATAAATTTTATTTGATATTATCTTGATAGACTGTTTCATATATTTACGTTATTGAATTGATTGCAGCCTCATAATATATACTTCTACATTTTTATATTTTGGTGGACGTTTCGGACCAGTGTGTCCATATTCATCACCAACCCTTTCTCTCTTGAGAATATTAAACTATTAGGCATTCAAATAAAGAATCTGTCGATTATTGATAAGTTGGTGTTTCATGTCACATGCTACTTGGTCTCTCAAGTGACCTTTTATAGAATAGTTTGTAACTGTTCCAACAAAAAGCCTAAACCTCTTTTCAATCATATGTTGTTGTTTTTTTTTTGTTCCACGTTACAATTCTAAATAAACAATCATAAAACGTTTACTTTTATTATCATTTTTTTTTATCGTAGAACTAAATATTATAACACGATTCGGTATTACTTCGGATGAGGAGCTCCAAGATGGCGGCCAGCGTGAGTAAACAACAAGGTATTCCGATCACGCCCTACATGATATCCACGATTCAGTTCGGGTTAACCGAGAGAGACCATACCCCTCTTACAGTAGAACACCTTTTTCAGTGTCAAAAATACTGGAAGGAACGCCGCGACTTCAATATTACAACTTCATATCCATACAAAGCAAACAACGGAATTGAAAAAGCCCTCAAGTACCTCAGGAGCACTAAATTAACGTCCAACATTTAAGAAGAGCAGTCGCTAATGGCCTGGGCAGTCGAAGCGAAGTTAAACAACATCAAATAAAAAAAAAAAAAAAAAAAATTGATTCTAAGAAGTTGTTGTAATTTGTTTTTATCATGCTGCATAAAAAACATGTGTTTTAAATACTCGGTTTGAGTCCGTTAAGTAGTACTTTTCGGGCCTAGGCCTGAAAAATCTTTTTGATGCGCTTACGTAACCTGCTACTAAATGTATATTACTAAACATGTGTTTGAAGGAGGTTACTTGTAGCTATACTGTGCTTCATTCTAATATAAGTAGTATGTTTGAAGTGCAAAGTTATTGGTATTCCAAAAGGCAATGCCAAACAAAGGTTTTAATATGATGAATAATCAGAATTGTACTATAAATATTAATGTAAATATTTAAGTACTTTTCTTCTATTATAATTTGGTAATAGATGTTTTTTTTTTTTTTTTTTTTTTTTGTTAATTTAATTTCTTATATTGTATCTGTAAGTTATTAATGTAATATAAAATTGTTTTAATGTACTGAAGTACGAGCAGTATGATGAAAAGTATTGTTCATAACACGTACCAAAAGTGTGTGTCTAGTTTCCGCAGTCGGCTAGGCCTCGCGCGTTAAACTCGACCGCGCATCGAAAACAACCACTTTTGGTACTAGCGATGAAAATAACTATTATTTGTATTAACATTTTATGACCTGTACAACGAAATACAAAAAAAAAAAAAAAAAAAAAAAAAAAAAAAAAAAAGACAGGAAAGGAGTGCAAATTCGTTTAAGGTGATTTTACCTTATATTGTAACGTGAAACACAAAATATACGATTTAAAATATTTCTGTTTATATATTTTTTAGTCTGGACAAACCTATCGTGTATATATGACTGTTCGAAAATAATTTAAGCTTGTCTGGAACCGTCTAGACTGTTCTAATTCAGACTAAATATAAGGAGCTATGGACTGGAGAGTTAGTCTTGCACCGAAGATCGAAACATATGGTTACTTTTGTGTTATTATGTCGTTACAAGTTGGTACCTCTTTTAACCTTGTAGATTATTTAAGTTTTTTTTTGTCTGACATTGTAAATTATTATTTTTCGTTGTTTAAAATTATTTAAAACACACTAGCGTTACAGAATGTTATTTTTAAGTCCTGAACATGAAAAAAAATCTGATTGAACAGAAGTCCTGTTTAAGAACTTAACAGAGGAAACCCCTCCAAAGTTTCCTTTCCAAATGCTAATAATAAATTGTGATTCGAAGATAGGAAATACCATATTCAGTATTCTATACTTTACCAGCAAAATTTATTGTTATCAGTAGTTCTGATTATTGTGAAAATAGAAATTAGAATTAGCTGCAGTATTGATTTCGAATACTTAATATTGGCAGGTACTTCAAAGTTAAGGAGAGGTTGACCGGATTGTTCTCGTCCAGTGACGACAGCTCTACTAATTGGTTGAGTCTACTCATCGTTAAATACAATTTATCCTAGATCTGTACTTAACTACATTCGCTGAGAGCTCGGTTTGCAGTATGAAGAAATCTGTTTCATTGTAAAATGTTCCTCGTAAAATTCTAGTCAAAAATAATCCTATGCAACATAGGAAGCGAGACAACCCGCTGGAAGAAAATTAGATATCCATTGTTAAATATCTTTATTTTTTTCACGATTCCTTTGTTTCTAACCTCATGTCTTAGATCTGTATTTATATATAAAATGTAAGTATCTGTGGATGAACAAAAAAAATATTTAACAGAACACACTAATGGATATTTCATTTTCTTCCAACATAATTACCTACAGAACGGGTTTTCTCAAATAAAATATGCATATTATAATTGTTGAGCAGAATTTTACTATGAATATTTTTTTGTTTAGAGATGTCTTCAAAATGTGTATCGTTTTGTCTATAAAGTGATAAACGTTAAAACGATAATGGAATTATATAGGCAAGACTTCTTCAGGTAACTTTTCGTGTTTTTACATTTATACCCAATTTTTTACCCCATTTATTCCCAATATTTCATAATATTATAAATTATTTTCCTTGAGTTTATATTTGAGGTTTAATCAATGAATCAAATCTAACAATCAAGCATGCAATTTTAATTATTAAATTACCTATTATAATCTTCTTCTTTATATGTATAAAGTTAAAAAATCTCGTGTCCCGATGTTTGTCGGAGGTAAAATCAGAAACTACTCAAACGATTTTGATGAAATTTGGCTCATTGTGTGTAGTTTTGTCCAACTTAAAAGATAGGATAGTTTTTATCTCGATTATTGGCCTCAACATTTATTTGTTTGCAAATTAAATGCTTATTATACTACAAACAGTGTGGTTATTTGCAAGTTATAAAAATTTTCAAAAGATGTCGGTGTAAGTTGATTAATTGACAGAACACTTCATTGTCTTTTGATATTTAGGGAGGGTAAGCATAAATCTATTTTTTTTTCCGGCTTGGACTAGGAAAATCCGTTTTTTTACCATGGCAAATTATGTGTCGCCCTTTCACGTGTGGGGAAAACATCGAATATATTTGTTTTAGCAAAAGGCAGGTTAACCAAAATCGTTGTGCATCTATTAGTATAATCTCCTGTTACGATATCTCATATCATCATGTGTTATATTCTGAATTTAATATATGTTTTATAGCAAGCGATTAATTCGGTACATTTTCAGTAACTGTCTATTGTGATTGTACTAAACCCTGTTCCAATTATATTCTGTATTAGTTACTTTTACATGTGTCAATCATTAACACACCATGGTCTAATATAAGATGTAAAAAATAAAAACTTTAATTAATCTAAATTCTTTACCAAACAATTTTAAATTTGGCGTAACAATTTTAAATCCCGTTGGTTTTTTTATTAACTGAAACGTTTTTTTTTGTTTTTTTTTTTAGTGAATTTTTATTTGACTATTAAAAAAAAATGCATTTTAGCTACTGTTCTGTATGTTATGCTCGTAAGGTATATATTACTAATCATATATTAGTATACAAGGTAAGAACCAAGTATTCGATGCCAAAAACAATTATAAATAGTCATTATATTCATTGGAAACTTCAAAAGCTTATTTTTCTTGACCTTCTTGAGGAAATCTTGTAAGAGTCCCTTTCTAAAACCCAGCAATAATCTAGCATCACGTGCATCAACTTCGATCTAAACTGCATGGCTATTTACAACTGACCTCGAGTTAAATTAAAGCGTTGAAATGAAGGTTGGGATTCCCTGGTGTGGTCAAGCAGGTGGATTAAATTATTTTTTTATATTTAGATTCAGCGCACCAAATATAGCTAAATTCAGTTCCAAAATCCTAACATTGGAAAATGTGTGTTGATCGTAGGGCCGTGTTATTAGTATTGAGTCCCTCTTTGCAAAATTCTTATTACACATGAGGATATTACATTACCTTCTTTATGGTTTTATAAATAATGTAAAATATTATATAAAACATCTTAAGTCGTAGGTTTCAGGAGTAAGGCCTATGAGTGCATAACTCATAGAATTTAACAAAAAAACTTGAAAAAAGAGTTCGTGTGTGTTATTGGATAGTTATTTGTTTGTCTGTATGCAGAGTTTGGTTACTTACGTATCTAAGAGTGTCCTTAATTAGATTAAAGTTTGTAATTTTTGAAAGTGCGTCTTAGCAGAGATATTTTAGCAGAGCCGAAAATCTGTGAGGTGTATGTAAAAATGGGTTTAAGTAAATAGGTGTATGCATTCAGTTTCTGTCTAATATTCAATATAGAATATTTGAAAAAAAAGGAATAAAGTATTTTTAAACCTATTGTAACAGTTATGTGGGTTAAACAATTTTTATTAAATGAAAATAGTGATTTCCAATGTCACACAATGAAAGCACAAAAAAATTATCACTTTGTATTATAAAAATAACCATATGACTGTAGCTTCAGAAAAAGACTAACTCTATAGCCCATCGCTCCTTATCTTTAGTCGTAAGAAGAACAGCCTCGATGGTTCTAGGCCAGCGTAGAGATATTCGAACATCGTAGTCACAAACATGTACTATGGCAGTTTGTTCCAACTGTTCGATCGTTCCAAAAACTAGTCGAGAACTATTATAAACCACATGGTTTTTTTTTTCACGTTACAGCATGTTCAGGGTTTTTTTTTTTTTTTTTTCATTTTAACAAGTGGGCCCCAAGTCATCCTTCTGTCGAACAGAAGTCCAAGGTAACTTACAGTTTCTATCCCAGGAGTTTGGTAGTCGCCGATATAAACTGGGGCGACACGTATCTCGTCTGAGTGTGAATGTAAATTATATAGGTCGTAGGTGTCAGGAGTAAGGCCCATGAGTGCATTACTCATAGAACCAACGTGGACATGGGTGATCTGTGCATTCATTTTTTTAATACGACATTTTGATTTTATACATAGAAATCGCCCTCTTGAACATTCACTAACATTGGCTTATATAATTATTGTTACAGATGCTAAATATGTGAAACTTGGAAGAAAAGGTGTCTCAGTTATATTCTCCCAATTTCGAGTAAATCATAGTCCACATTTTTTATAAAACTGAGGTTCCGTCAGTAATAAAGGACTGTATTATGGCAACATTTTAAGACTGTATTAATCTTAAAATCTTGCTTTACAACGAACAAGAAGGTTAGAATACAATTATATGTGTTATATTGGTAAAATTTACACTAATATAAATATTACTGGCCATATATAGTTGTTTATTATTGACTGAACCTGGAGGAACCTATTATAACATCATATAGATATAAAATTATAGCAAAAGATTTTCAAAAGTTGACTATATCACTGGGACCTAGAGTTTTTTAAAAGGATGGAGACTAACAATTCAGTTTGAATATTCATTCACTGGCGCGATGGAACACGAAGCACGTTTATTTCGTGTTTTATTGGATCTACGCTTCCAGACAGAAATGATTAAGAATGATTTATCGATGAAAAATCGATCATTTGTGGGATTGCATCATTGAAATTAAAAATATCGCATAATGAAATTCCAATGGCTAGGGCATGTGCTATGAATTTCTTTTAATCATACCTTCGAATTCGAATGGCTTCACCAAGAATTACCTATTTATTTATATTGTATGTAATAAATATTAATCCTGTTTTATTTTCTTCCAATTTTTCAATGATCCTTTCTGTAGCTGTTGAAAATACACTACTAAGCAATTATTGGAAACCGAAATTCGTTTTACTATTTAAACCAATTTATCATTGTTATTTAGTTGAAAAGGTTTCAGCCATAAAAAAAAAAGTAAAATAAAAAAAATAAAAATCGTCAACCTCATGACATACAAATTACGTTTTTTTTCGTTGTTTCTCTGAAACAACGGATGCGTTAATAATTTCCGTGAAAAATAAATGTCGTAAAAAAGGACTAAAGTAAAAAAAAAAATCTTTATTTATAAAACAAGTGGTTTATTAAACATTTCAATAGAAGTATTCAAGTGGACCAATTTTACATACTACACCATTCGTTAAATGATAAGCACAAAAATTCGAATTCGTTGTCGGTCAGTAGTGACTGACTAAAACCAAATTGAATTACCAAATAAGTATTACAATATTATACAGGAGTTTTATTTAGAACGTTGTTCTAATAACATGTTATGTTTCTAATAAAAAATACTAATTTTAATTAGGATCCCTAAGAACATTTCCGAGTTCAGCTCATGACACTCGATAGTCAATCTATAAAGAATCCGGTAAACAGGGGATTTTGTGAGGCGCCGAGAAACTGATTTATATATTAAATAAAGCAGAAGGTGTTGGGAGTAATAACTTTATTGCCGCTAGCTATTTACGCGATAAGCGCACACGGTCTCACTTTATTGCGCCTATAAATAAATCACGGAGCTTGAGCAAACATTGCTCCAGATTTATTAATCATTGTCCCCGTGATAAGGAGTTATATGGTCCTTTCCCGAAACTTTCCTACTTCTACCATTCCATCCAATTGAAACATATTGTATCACTAAAGTGGGTTTAAATGATTTTTATCTTACGAAAAATAATAAATCACAATGTCAAACAAAGGCAAACTTATTAAGAAAGTAACAAAAATTATCAGCGTGTAACGACAGAAGAACACAAGCGTAACCATACGATTCAATCTTCAGTGCAGGACTAACTCTCCAGTCCGTCGCTCCTTATATTTAGTCTGAATTAGAACATTCTAGAAGCTTTCCAGCAAGGATAGAAAATTCTTGAACAGTCACGGACATGTAATAGAACAGGTTGTAACTGTTTCAACTAAATGTCTAGAAATATTTTCAATAATGTGTTTTTTTTTTTGTTTTTTTTTTTGTTTGTTGTTGCAACGCTAAATAAACAATCATAAAATGTTGACTTTTATTACTTCTAGGCTTAATTAAAACAGTCTAGAAGGTTCCTGACAAGCGTAGAAGATTTTCGAACAGTTTATAACTGTTCCAACTAAAAACCTAATAAATTCTTTTCGGTCTTAGGGATTTGTTTTTCTCGTTACAATGTATTTATAAATATATAGCTTATATTAAACTAAAACTAATTAAATCAACCTTTTTCGGTAGGCATAAGTAATCGCCAACAGTTGACTAGTGGTTATTCGATCTTAATGGATTATTGATAGTCAACCATCAATTATATTCCAAACTTATCGTTAATTTCTGCGCCCAATCAGCAGTTTCGTATGTGAGTTTTAAGGGCCTAAATCATTCTGATGTTTTTCGAATATAATGTTTAAAAGATGAAAAAAAATCGCCCATAACGGAACGCTCGGCTGAGATGATTTCGTGGTATTAAAATCGGTGTATTTTTCTCATTATTCTAACAATACAATAATAACAGTTAAATTTTGGTCGGAATCAAATGAAAAGGTAAAATGTTACGAATTAACCCTACTGACTGAATTAACCCTACTCTCAGAAACGAGACAAGGTTTATTTTTCAAATGACTTTACGATCTTTTCATGTTTTCCATTGTGGAGACGTATTGAACAAGTAAGCATTTTGTAAGCAACCGACATGGATGGGACTGGGAAATTAAGGCTGTCCACGATAGATAACTCCGCAAATGTAGTTGTTTTAAAACCTAAAAACTTTTAGAATGATTAATTAGCCATAAATTACTCCTAAAATTGCAAAGTTAGATGCTTGCATCACTTTTTAGCAAAAATCAGATGTTGATTTAGACCTATTCCCAGATAAAATGCTAGACAAAGCTATATACGGGGCTTGTCCTCAAGGATTCATCAAAAGAAAAAAAATATATTTTTTTTTCAAAATATTAATTATAATGTTATTTATTGTTTTAACTATATTCCAGTGCATCGTAATAAATGAATAAGTTTTGATATTTCGTATTTTTATCCCATATTAATGGAAATCCCGATAACTCGTAGTATTTTACTCTCGGTCCTTTGACAATATGAATTATCGGGATTCTACTGTAAATCGTTTTTGGAACATTCCTAAGCACTGGTCGTACAATAAGAAGGAGTGTAATGCAGTGAATGTACATGTACAAATGCAAGGAGATAATCTAAAGAATAATAATATAAAATAATGTGATGTTTTGGTAAAATATAATCTAGCTTGATGATATAAAATTGGTTGAAGGAACCGAAAGGTAGAGAAGAAAATAAGTGCGGATAAATGATCGATAAACCATATATGACTGGCATTGATCGTAAAAGGTTCTTATTCGAATGCGATGCTACATGATTAAGAGATAGTAATAAGAGGTAGCATTAGTAAATTGTAGTTGGGGAAAAAGGTAATAAGAAAAGAAATACAAGAATTTTCTATAATGAAGGAGAAAAAAAAAATGAATAGAAACCGCACAAAAAAAAAAATGAATAAAAAAAATAATGCAATCAATGCTTGGATGCCAATTACAATGTCAAATACAAACAATAACAAATGAAATAATCAACAAGGTTACAAGAGGTATCAACTTGTAACGACACAGTAACACAAAAGGAACCATATGATTCGATCTTCAGAGCAAGAATAACTCTCCAGTTCATCGCTCCTTATATTTAATCTGGATTAGAACATTCTTGAAGGTTGCCGAGAAGTTTAGAAGATTCTCGAAGTCACAAACATGTACTAAAAAAAGCTTGTAACTGTTCCAACAAAAAGTTTAACGTTATAGTATTACGTACTGTTTATCAATATAAAGAGTATTTTAAAAAAAGTTCATCTGGAGAGAAAACTATTTAGTAGTCATTAAAAAAATGTAACAATTAATATTCCACAATTTGAAAGAATAATGTAAAGCTTACTTATCTATATAAACAAAGATGAAATTCTGTTTGTTTGTTTGTTTGTTCTTTATGGAAATCCTTACCGTTTGTCCTAAATTTTCCAAATTTCGCTCAGTGGTTCTTTCGTACACGGTACGAACACCTGTCCATATGAAAATTGCATAACTTCAGCTGATATTCTTTATTCTTATACAAATCGTAATGATCTCGCTTTACAATGAGTTTTCACGAAATCATAGAAAAATGAAATTGCCCGTGTGAAACCGGGATATACGGCTATAATCTATGTATATAATTTTTTTTTTAAATAGTTTATTTTTGAAGAGAAAAGATTTGGCTCTGCCAAGTATCGAACCCGGGTCTTCCGCGTGACATGCGCGGTATGCTAACCATTACACCACGGAGTCGCTTCCAAACGGTGCCAAATCCTTCCTCTTCACTGACACCTCTCCCACGAACTCGCAAGTTTTGCGAGTATTTACGGGAGATGGACAATTTATGTCCATTTTGGGCATCTCTTGACGTTCGTCAGACCCGGGTTCGATTCTCGGCGGAGCCAAATCTTTTCTCTTCAAAAATAAATTATTTAAAATAATTTAAAAAATAGGTGGTTACCCACAATAATGGTTAAATTAATATGTATATAAAAGTGAAATTCTGTTTGTTCATTATAGAAATCCATATCGTTTGTCCTAAATTTTCCAAATTTCGCTCAGTGGTTTTTTCATACCAGGTGCGAACACCTGCCCATATTAAAATTGCATAACATCAGCCAATCTCAGGGTATATTCTTTATTGTTATAAAAATCGTTTTGATCTCGCTTTACATTGGTTTTTACGAAATCGACCATTTGAGTCGATAAAAGTCTCTGTTTATAGATTTTATATATTTAAAAATTGAATTCATCGTGTGAAACCGGTATATACAGCTAATATAATATAATAATTATAAATTACACTATAACAAAGTTGAAAGTTAAAGTAAAATCAAATAAAAGTTTTAGGATTTCTAATCTCCAATCAAGACCTAACTAAATTATAGTTCGATGTGTCGGGGGCATATATAATAATTGTTTATGAGAGGTTAGTGTAATTTGTTTTATATTAACATATATGACATGTTCCAGGAACTACAGAGAAAAGAAAAAAAAACTGGAAAGGAATACAAATTCGTGCTTAAGGTAAGTTTACTTTCAATTTATAATATTGTAACGTGAAACATAAAACATATGATGTATAAGAGTTCTTGTTGGAACAGTTAAAACAAACTGTTCTACTACATGTTCGTGACTGTTTGAGAATAATTTCAGCTTATTTGGAACCTTCTAGAATGTTCTGATTCAGACTAAATATAAGGAGCGATGGACTGGAGGGTTAGTCTTGTTCTGAAGCTGGAATCATATGGTTATTTTTGTGATACTGTATTGTTACAAGTTGATACTTTTTGTAGCCTTGTTGGTTATTTGAGCTTTCATTTCTTATCAGACATTGTGAATTATTTTCGTTTATAAAAAAATATTTAAACTCACATAAGTGTTACAATATGAAATGTTCACTATATATATTTTTTTTACTTTCTTGGAAATCTTCAATAACATCGGACCTGTGTCAGAGGCTTTTTTTGTCAATGAATCCTAAATAGCCACATATATAAAAAAAAATTAGTAATATATAAAAATATATACCATATATATATATATATATATATATATATATATATATATATATATATACATAAGAAGGATATTTCATCAGTCGAATTACTATTACTATTAATGAAGTAATTTAAATTTACACCTAAAAATTGTATAAAATGAAAATGTCAATAAACGAAAATTAAAATTATATTATTTTTTAAAAGACATCTACTTTATTAAGATATTGTTTTTTTTGTTAATATGTTTTATAAGGTGGGCAATATAGTTTTTCAAAGGTAAAGATATATTTTTAGGAAATGAGGGGGATAAATCGTTGCGTAATGTGTATCTATAAATATGCTACCTCACTTTGATTATTATATTTTTTTAGTTTTAACGTTATATGTTACTAAGCAAAGTGTTTTTAATCAAGTGGGCAGCAAATCATTAACATATTTTTGTATTATTGTTAATTATATTATTAATTTCTCTATTAATATGAAAAGTTGGGAAACATTAAAATTAATTGAAGTTTTTATTTTGACATTTAAAAAAGTAAGGTATTGTTTCTTGTTTAACTTCTTAATTATAAGCACTATGAATGCTACATCGATGCCGATTGCATTGCGACAATAATAAAGATTTTTTTTTTTACATCTACATTTTGTCGAAAAAAAAAAATTGGCATTACCATCTCCGTTCGACCTGAAACAATTTTTTTTTAAATCTATGTTTTAACAAAAAAAAAATAGAATTGATGCTCTGATTTTAACATTGACGTTTTTACAAAAAACAAAAATGTTTTCAATACCGATGTTTCCAACATCATCGAATATATCGATGTTTTGACAAAAATATGTTAAACATCGACAAAGATAATGTTTAACATCATGACAAAGATATCTTTAACATCGATGTTTTGATAAAAACATAGCTTTTTTAAATATTGATGTTTTAGAGATATCGACATTTATGTCGCACACAATTATACAATATTTGTAGTACTAATATACATAATAGAAAATATTCCCTTCAATAATACATTATCTCCTGCCATATTTTCTTGTTTTTGTAAAATGAAAAAAAATTATCTTCAAATAAGACAAATCATGCAAAAATTCATAAGGATGTTTAATTGGAATGTTCCTAAACATCCATGTTTTTTGGCCCATGTTTTTCTGTAGATGTCATCACTACTTTAAGCAAAATTTTCTTCAATTATTCTTCTGATTCAATTTTAATTAACCTGCGAGCCCTGAGGATTTCAACTGAAGCCATCTTCTTTTAAAACGCCTAATCTAGAATCTGAGGATGAACCAAGAATAGACGAGGAAACAAGGGAACAAGAGGGTTAGGAAGATTAGGGAGTTTATTGTAAAGGGATAAGTATCTTGAGTGTGGCCTAATCGGTGACAAATAAATCATCTTTACTGGAGACAACCGCAGGGGTAACTTAAATGTGTTTAACATCTTCAAGAAATATTAGATGCAATTACTATATGTATATTTATATATAGTAATTGCCTCTAAGTGATACGGATTAACTTTTTTATTCCGTTTTATTTTCCAACTCCTAAATTCTGTAAAGCGGCAAAATTTTGGTCCACACTTTTTCACCTTCTAATTGATGAAATGTGAAATAAAATACTAAATGATTTCAAACATTAGTAAACTTACAGGTGACTGATTGTTTTAGCCGAATTGGCATGAAGTGTAGGACTCAGTCAATTTAGAAATAGCGTATTTTTGAAATTGGCACGGTTCCTAAACCATCCATAAAATCTATTTTGTCAACATGAAAACATATCTCACTGTTTACGAACCGTACAAATAAATAAATAAAAAAATAACTCTTACTTCTTTCAACAACGTCATATCTCATAAATTGGATATTTTTAGTTATGAATTTTTTGTAAATACGTTGAAAAAGTAGTATTTCATTGATCGATCGTCAAATGTTTAACACAATCCAAGTCCAATCTATGTAATTTTTAATGAAGATACCAACAAATAAACAAAATCTGGTACGTGCGCGCAACACACAACTTTCACTTACCAACTTACTTAGATAAGAAATTGACGTGTTTTGTTAAATATAATTTCCCCAAGTCACACATTTTTCTACATCCATATCTTATTTTTGTTAATCGTTAAAGCCGTTTTTGAGTAAATAAAAAAACCCGTGAAAATGATACAAAATTTATTAAGTAAAGTCCCCCCTCCGGTTAATCAATTTTAATGAAATTTTAACAGTCATATCTCGGGCATATACATACATCAAATACCCAGTTTGATCAAAATCGTTAAAGCCGATTTAGAGTAAATAAAAAAAACACGTGAAAATGTTACAAAATTTATTAAGTAAAGTCCCCCCTCCGGTTAATCAATTTTGATGAAATTTTTACAGTCATATTTCGGGCATATAAATAGATGAAATACTCAGTTTAATCAAAATCGTTAGAGCCGTTTTTGAGAAAATCGAAAAAAACCTAAAAAGTTATTAAGTAAAGTACCCCCTCCCTTTAAGTAATTTTGATGAAATTTATGCTGTCACATCGCGGGCATATACCTACACTAAATACCCAATTTCAGGATCGCACGGTTTATAGTTTTTGAGCTAGTCTGTTCACACACACACACACACACACAGACACACAGACACACACACACACACACAGACCATTTCGCGGGACTTGGTCATTTCGACTCAGGGGACCCCAAAACGTGTATTTCCGTTGAAAACCGGAAGTCGAATTTTTTCACGATCGCAATACTTCCACTTACTATATATTTCATATATAGGTAAGTGAAAGTAAAAATATTAATGTTAAAAATTTTAACTTTTTTTTTTCTTCTTTACACAAAGAAAATCAGTTAATATTTTAAAAAAATCTGCTGCACAGTGAATCGTGAATTCCAAGGTGTAATATCCTATGAAATGATAAAGCGATACGTCACAGTTTTTAGTTTTATACGGAACGCCTTCTTGGGCTTAGAATAGTTCATGATTTAAAAAAATATAGTTATAAAATATTGATAAATATTAAAAAACCTGAGAAATACTAAATAAGAGTAAAACTATTAGGGTTATAACAATATATATATTACAAACATCCAGGTTCATATATTTCACCACAATGAGCATTAAATCTTTTTGTTCTGCTATTTTTGTTTCCTAACATAACTTAAGAGTATTAGCCAAGGAAACAATATAATCTCAAATGAGTGGTTTATATGCCATAAAAGATTTATGGACATAATAGGTCTTAATGCATGTGTAACTGTACTATTTATATTTTCTGAAACACTAAATTAAATTATATGTGTATAATTATTCAGAAATAAGAGTGGTAATCCATAGTTTCAATTTTTGGTGGCCATGTGGGTTAAAGCGTGGTGGTGAGTGCGTCAAAACCTAGAGTGCAAACAGAGGCACGAGTTCGAACACGATTCGGTGGTTTTTAGTTCACCGATTCGCTACATGTGAGCACTGGTGTCGGCGCTAATGTAGGGGTGGTTGTCAACGCATGCCGCATCAAGCAAACTACCGACCCCCGTTTATGTGAGGCACGTCAGCCTACTGGAGGCGACTCACATCGACTGGGTGTAGGATTAATAAACCTTCCCATGTATCTTATCGAGAATCGTGATGAGGTTTTCTAGGATGTCAGTAATCGGCCAGTGGTTTGGAAGAAGGGTGGAATGCTTCGTGGAAACAATTGTAGGTCCTCGGGGTCTGCTTACTCTGAGCTACCATAAGACCATTGAACCCGAGAGTAGAAAGGACCCTGCCTAATTGCCCCCTATAGGATTCGTTATGAAGTTATGGGCAATCTGCCGCTGCACCATAGTGACCATGGTTTGCAGCAACGTGAGGTTTGGACAATCCCTCCAGGATGTCTGTACTCCCGCAAGCAAAACAGTCCATAAGAAGACCGCACTGCGCGGGCAAAGGTCTGTGTATGCCTAATGCGCCAACCGAAAAAGTTTTTAAGTTGTAAAAGTTAATAAATATGGTTCCATTTCATATTATATAGAAGATACAATCACTTCCCATGGTTCCATAGTAGAATATCAAGAAAACTAAATTTTTATAATCGCAAACATGTAAATTGATTGCGTAATTAACCTTTAAAACAAGAAAAACCTTATGATAATTATTTACTTATTTGAGGCTAAGCAGATATTAGTCAAGTTTTGTTTTGATCTTTTAATTAAGGCTACAAAGGCTTGGTTTGTAGCTTGAAAAGAAAAGGACTGTAGTTTTTAACTAACGAAAACTTTTAAATTTATGACAAGGGCATTCATCCTGTTTTATTCAAATATTTTATGGTCACAGAAGTTCATCTTGATGATAGTCAAAGTTGAGGTTAATAAAAGATCATGACAAAAACCTTCTTTTTTTTTAGAAGAGTAGCAAGTGAAACTGTGTTGAGCACGCACCCGACTAATTTTTTTAAAAAATACCGTAAAACGAGGTGACTTTGTGACTAATAGGGTGACTTTGTGACAAGCCTATTTTCGACAGTTTTTGAATTTCCCTCCTTAAAAAGAATAAGGTTAGCCAATTCAGTGTACTTGTCAGTTGGTCAGTAATGTGCAGCAACCTACTGGCCACATATAACTTCTTTCATTCCATTTACCATGATGCTTTATTTCAAATTTTCAAGTGAATGATAACAATCAAGCATATATGAAATGAAGCATCATGGTAAATGGAATGAAAGAAGGTATATGTGGCCAGTAGGTTGCAGCACATTACTGACCAACTGACAAGTACACTGAATTGCCTAACCTGATTTTTTTTAAGGAGGGAAATTCAAAAACTGTAGAAAAATAGGCTTGTCACAAAGTCTCCCCATTAGTCACAAAGTCACCTCGTTTTACGGTAGTATACCACTTAAAGAATGTAAAAATATTTTTCATATTTCTATTTTTATTTTGACTGGAGATAAAACGGCCTTTTAGGGAAATTTAGGCTAAGGCTTTGAGTTATATTCAATAGAGATTGAGGAACCTTAAAAGCTGACTCTTAGCCTGAAAGGATGGGGTTTGGCTAGCTCCGCATTTTCCCTTGAATCCATCATCTTGTCCTCATTTCCCTCTACACTCGGATTGTATACGTGTATGTATATATATATATATATATATATATATATATATATATATATATATATATATATATATATATATATAATTTATATGATTTCACAGACGCCTTCAGGGTTCTCCGCCTAATTACTGATTTACACTTTTTAAGCCTTTTCAACTAGCTTGGCACAACACCGGAGATCTTTTGATATTAGTTTGTTTCTAGAAAATGAACGAATGAACTCGTTTACAAAAAGTCATTTAATAAACTGCAGTGGAAAGTAATTCAATCGGTACTTTTTTTTACAGGGAGTATCCAGACTTACGTCGCTTCAATAAATGTCGGTTCAGAGTGACCATACCTACTGCATAAAAAAAAATACAAAAACTCCTTTTATATCAAAAGATGAACTCAGTTGAATCGTCGAATAATATATATAAACTAATATAATTAAATGAATATGCATACTTTAAAGACCGCTTGAAAATTTGTTTCCTATTAGATTGCCTCCTAATTTGGTAGTAATTAGAGATATGGTATGAGATAAAAAGGGTTTTTTGTGGGTTGCACATAAAAATTTCAAGGAAAACCTCTTCAGTCAACTATTGTTAACTATTTTAAGTTAGGGTTTTCTTCTGAATTGTCAATATGCTGTCCAATTTTCATGTTACTTGGAGAAATGTGAAAGGAGAGAGAGGCTGGTCAGTCATTGCGGGTTGTGCAGGCTTGCCGCTTCTTTAGCCTTCTACCAAATGGGAGCGAATGTATTGGAAATGTACTATTGTGTGGTAGAATTATAAAAAATGTTTCGTACAAAAAAGAACCATTTCGTTTGATTGTTGTCATTAAATGAATAATGAAAAAAAAATTTGATCTCCATAATCCAGGTTATTTAAGAAAAATTGGGGAAATAAGTTTTAAGGTTAAGAAACTTCGGGAAAACAGTCTTACGGGATGTAGTAGTTAGAAAGAGAATTGAGAAAGAGATCGCTCCCTTTTCGGGGAGCGATCCCTGTTCGCGTCCCCTAAGTTCCCATTTTTTGGACGTTTTTTTTTTCTTAGAAGAAATCTCCTTTAGTTAATATTTTTATAACGACAAGATTTCGTCCGATCATTTGCTATCATGCCCCTGTTTTTTATATTGTAACAATAAAGAATTTCAATGGGAACCGGCACTGTTTACTTTCTATTGAGATAGGATGTAAAATTATGTCACAAAGCATTTTTTAAATATGTGATTTATCTAATGCAAAAATAATACTTCTGATCAGAGGAATTTAATTTTAATTTTTTTTTTTTTTTTTTTTTTTTTTATTGAAAGAATTAATACATTCTGCCACAATCAAGGGCATTAATATTAGGGCTTTATGGACACATTCACTCAATAACTATATTCAAATGTACATAAAAAAAAAAAAGAGAAAGTAATAATAATAAAATAAAAATCATCTGAATTAAATAACATACATTCATACCTATATACGATATATACATTCACAGCCTGGGAAACTCCGATTCACGCTTTGCAGCCCACTTATAGAAGGCAAAGCAAGACTCTGGAGGATCCCAGTACTTCTCACCCAGCCGCATCACTGTGATGTTTCTTTAAATTAGCGCGCTCAAACAAAATTTTCAAATTTAAATGTTTAATAAAGATTACAAAGGATATTACTTTGTACTTATTAAAGGATGTTATGTAAAAATATTCTTAGGGAAATTCTGTTCGTAAAATTTTAAATGAATTGTTTTTATTTATTTTCATATTACGTAAGCGCATGGGGGACACCTTCCTCCCCCCCCCCTCCCATGGGCTTCTAATTTTCCTGTTTCTCACTACTTTACCCCTCATGATAATTTTCTTAAGTTTCAAAATTTCATGAATCATTTCCCCCTGACCATTTGCTGTTTTATTTTTTTACTAATTTGCCGGGACTACCACTGCAGAGCGGTTGAATTCAGTGAAGCAAGTAATTGAATCACAACCTGAATATATGGAATTATTTAAGGGATGATGAAATTTAGACTTCTCTATCACGTATGCAATAGTAATTTAACACCAGAAAGTATAGAAAGAACTCTCTTTCAATGAAACAGAATTACAGGTTGACAACAATTGCTTTGTACTTGAGGGAGGAGCTTAATTAAGCTCCACCCACTGTCAAATTTAAAATGTGTCAGGTTAGGTTACCATTTACTGGTTAAACAATTAGTATTCAAAATGAGAAATACTCTTTATTGTTAATAGATGTCATTGTATAATGAAGTAATTTAATTGTTGTAGATATTATATTTCTAACAAGTAGTTCTGAATATATTATTTTAAAACAACATTGCAGTTCTAAAAAAAGTTTTATAATTATTATAATTTTTATATCAAATCAAAAGATGCCAATATCTCTCATAAATGGCTCTATTATGATATTTAAAAAATAATAATTTATTTTTAAATATTTAATATCACTTAATTTAATATTATTAAAAAATAAATAATAAATCCATTAAAGCCTGATAAAAATTAATCACTGTCACTTTCATCTGATATCCTGTTATTTTCAGAACTTGATGAGCTGCTACCAACAAGGTTAACAATGATCTTATCCATTTCTTCGTCAATAATAAAATCCTTTTCTCAATAGTCTACGCCAACCTTACAGAGAAAATGAACATACAGAGTTCATAACATAATAGTTTAAATTAAAAGTCTTTTTTATTTTTCACTAAATATTCGTGAACACGAAATATTATTTCCCTGGCTTGCCTTTTTATAACTTTCTTTGTAACACTCTTTTTTGGAGTACTCCGACTAGTAGAAGGATTTTCCATTTTAGAACAATACAAAAATAAAAAGCGGTAAAGTATAAACAAAGCAGACAGAACAAGTTTGGTTATAATCACGGTTATAATGGCATTTCATTGGCTGGGATCTGACGTCAGTTTTCGTGCATGCGCACTAGAGTTACAATACAACTGTTGTCAAGCTATAATCGTATTGTGAAGTTAAAAAACACAAAACTAACAGTTGGAACAAACTGTCATAGTACATGTTTGTGACTGGCCTTTCTAGCACCTTCCAGGCTGTTCTTCATAGGACTAAATATAAGGAGCGATGGACTGGAGAGTCAGTCTTGTTCTAAAGCTCAATTTATGTGGTTATTTTTATGTAACTAAGTTATAAATGTTGTAACCAGTTTAACTATTTGTGTTTTCATTATGTTTATTAAGTAGCATTTTAAATTATTATTTTCATTCAATAAATATTGTTTAACCTGCGTGAGCGTATGATTCTGTTTTAAGTTACAATATGAATACATGCTTAAATAACATGTATTACAGTGCATTTATTTTGCGAAATTACGATTCATAAGCCTTATTTCTGAGAATCTAACCTTGCGAAACTGCAGGTATTGCCTACAATAATGTAACAAATGATTTCTAATTATTGCTATGAATCAGCTTTATATTAAGTCAAACGACTAACAAAGGATTGGTTTTATATTTAATATTTACTTAGTTCGTAAGATTAATCTTTTTTCTTCGTATTCTCAGTTCAAAATGGTTGTCTTACTTACAGCAAGTAATATCCTTTGTAATCTTTATTAAACATTTAAATTTGAAGATTTTGTTTGAGCGCGCTAATTTAAAGAAACATCACAGTGATGCGGCTGGGTGAGAAGCACTGGGATCCTCCAGAGTATTGCTTTGCCTCCCATAAAAGGGCTGCAAAGCGTGAATCGGAGTTTCCCAGGCTGTGAATGTATATATTGTATATAGGTATGAATGTATGTTATTTAATTTAGATGATTTTTATTTTATTATTATTACTTTCTCTTTTTTTTTTATGTACATTTGTATATAGTTATTGAGTGAATGTGTCCATACAGCCCTAATATTAACGCCCTTGATTGTGGCAGAATGTATTAATTCTTTCAATAAAAAAAAAAAAAAAAAAAAAAAATTAAAGAAATATTCCTCTGATCAGAAGTATTTTTTTGCATTAGATAAATCACATATTTAAAAAATGCTTTGCGGCATAATTCTACATCCTATCTCAGTAGAAAGTAAACAGTGCCGGTTTCCATGGAAATTCTTTATTGTTACAATATAAAAAACAGGGGCATGATAGCAAATGATCGGACGAAATCTTGTCGTTATAAAAATGTTAACTAAAGGAGCTTTCTTTTCCCAACATAATTTCGGATGTGATTCACTTAGTCAGCGGCCCTTTTTGCAATGTCTTTCCTGTATCGAGAGACATGTCTAATTTAAATTAAACGCGGACAAATAGTAGTGGTACAGCTTGTCAGAAGATGAAAAATGATTCACTACTTCACCAATGGGAGTCATAATTTACACATTAGGGAATTTAGCAACTAGGATGGTGAAAGCTAAACCTGTCTACTGTACGTAGCTGCTAATTAATGGCTCCTCCCAGCTACGGTACAAAAATAGACAGGATGATGAGTTATATTATTCAGCCAATCTTTGAAAATGTATATATACTTATTTTAATAAACATAGATCAAAAGTTCTTAAAATGTAACATGATGCTGTCGATTCATCATGATAATTTTTAGATTACTGATTTTTTTATTAAATTAAATATAAATAGTTTTAAAATTAATTATTACATGAAATTTTCAATAAATCCTTACGATATTTCAACTTGAAACAAAAACAAATTATATATATATAATTATATAGAGTTCTAGACTTGTTTTTGGAACAGTTTGAGCAAACTGTTCTTGTACATGTTCGTGACTGTTCGAGAATAATCTACGCTTGTCTGGAACCTTCCAGACTGTTCTAATTCAGACTAAATATAAGGAGCGATGGACTGGCGAGTTAGTCTTGTTCTGAAGCTCGAATCTGGTATATGGTTATTTTTGTGTTACCGCATTAAACTTTTGTGTTAAAAGTAGATACTCTTTGTAATCTTGCTGATTATTGAAATATATATTGTTTTTGTTTGATTAAACCCGCTAAGTTTTACAATACTTTTAAAAATAACAATTGCTAGTTGACAGAAATCTAATCTTAAATTAGGCTATAAACGTAAAAGTTTATCTGTCATTATGACTGTAGAAATAGGTGGTAACTGGCTTGCTTGAAAATGTATGAATGGCTCAAGACTAGTTACAAGAATCTTTTAAATATAATTTCAAAAACGTGTTTGTTTTTTTATTATGTTAAAGATCTCCTTCCCCTGCGTCCGGAAAATAGTCAGACTTTCCACAAAACCGGGAGAAGTGCTGTAAAGGAAAGGAAACTTTATTTGCAAACAACTCGAAAACTATTGAATTGTCATCGATTATGTAAATGTCTCCGTATTCCCTTAAAAAAAAAAATAAAAAAAAATAATGGATGTCTTTCTGTCTAATCATGGCTCTGTGTATTAAATAAAATTGTGTGTATGTTGCGTCAAACAAAATTTTTACCCCGTTTTTTCACTAATTACGATGTTTTCTGATGTTAATAATAAGTTAGGTATTTATAGCGTATTTTAATTGAACGGCATCGGTCCCAGGGGTCCGACTGCTCGGATGAGTCTCAGACGATATCGTGTGTCGGGGTCCGATGGGAATGCTGCTGCGTTATCTTTTGACTGAAAAGTCAATTAAATGAGCGTCTCAAGGGCATTATCCCTTGGCAAGGATTGGAACTAGACATAATAGGCGCAGGACAGGCCGATACTGGTTTTACGCCATACTTTATCGAAAATCGGACCTCGGTGTCCGATTAAAAAAAAAAAAACACAATTTTAGCTGTTAGCAACATTTTATGCAAACATCTAATGTGAATTTTCGTTTTTAATGAAAAATTGACTAAATTGAGTGTATGAAGTGTTCGGACTTTCGAAGATTTTCAAGTGAAAATCAGCTGTTAAAAGGGGAAGGAATATAAGACCCCGGGGACCGATGCCGCACCTAACGTGTTAATCTTCTAATTTTTTCTAATAAATGTTTTTTGTCATTACTTCATAACTTTGTTGATACTTTACCATATTCGATAAGGAGGAAGAAAAGAAAACTTTATTTGTGGATAACCCCAAAACTATTAAAATCGATTTTTGTTCTTTGTGTAATGTACAGAAAGATCTCCCTCCACATTTCTCAAAAATAGGACAACTGGTCAAGAAGTTACAGCCTAGAGCCTTTTGAACCCAGGTCATGTTTTATTTCCAGGCAAACATTTTTTTTTTTTTCTAAGTCTCAAATTATGGCTAAATGGTCATTGATCAATATGGTATGCGGATTATTCGCAAGAGGCCAACTAGTCTTAATTAATGTTGGAATCTAACAATATTCAACTATTGGGAAGTCAAAGAAAAAGAAACCGCTTAAAGCCGTGTTCAATCTTCGTCCATCGACACGCTTGACTTTCGACTAGTGCACATCACCTCATTACATGTTTACCATGCTTAGTAGTCGACCGACATTATCATAGTGAATTGGCATTGTTTTTGTTTAATAGAACAAAAAATGAGTAATGCAGAACATGCCCTAGTGGCGGCTGCTATAATTACCATTGCAATTGTTTGAAGCCAGCGAAATTGTCGTCGTAGCCAACGGTTTTGGATACCGTCCAAATTTATTCGAGATTGGAGTACGGAGGAATTCATGAAGGATAGTTCGATTAAATAATATTTTAAATTAGAATGGCCTCCGGGTAATACTGCCCCCCCCCTTTTTTACAATCAAGATAGAATTTAACTTTACTAAACAGAAGGAAGTAAGGTAAAGAACAAATTACATACAGAAAAAGAAGACTTTTAGTTTAGGATAGGAACATCAAGGTAAAAAAGCTGATCGACAGATCCAGGGGAATTTGTTCTTTAAAGTGCACTACAGTTTTTTATTATTAAATAAAAGTTTTTACTTGTGATAATTTGGCAATGCAAGCATAATACTCTAAGTCGGCTGATTTTATAATTCTCTATGTAGCATACAATTCTACACTTCATATAAGAACTTCATATAGTTCCCATGAAATATATAATTTCCATTAAATGAACAGAACATCTTAAATCATAAACAACCGTTTCATCATTAAAGGCGTTCTGCGCATGCATGGGCTCAACGGGTTTTATGAGTAGAAATTTTTTTTTTCTCCTGCATATGTTTACTTGATTTTTTTTTCATACTTAGCAATTTCTTATTTTTAGGCGAAACGAGAGACAGATAATTTTTCCAACAAAGGTTTGTTGTTTGTTTCTTTAACGTCCCTGTATGCTACTAAGGCTAATCGGACGAAGCTGCACTGGGAGAATTGATTTTTCGGTAAAAAAATTAAGAAGCTCTTATTTTCTTTTACTCGTAATTATTGTATTCTTAATTAATGCATTTGTATATTTCAATAAATATAAAATTTTATCTATTAACATTCAATATTTATTTTAGGCACAGTAAAATTTCCACAAGGTTAATTCATTTATGTAAAAATTGTTTAATGCAAAATTTTGTAATGCACCGGAAAATAAATTTACTTATATACTTTTAGAGGTTGCTAGACCGTGCAAATATGAAATTTTCCATTGATAAGATCATCTACAATGGTGGCAAGATTCTACGAGTCCGTAATATTCCTTCAAATGATTAACTCCCCCCCCCCTCTTCACTTCATGATATTTCAAAGCATTCATCATTAGTATTTATTTATATTATTCAAAGAATTGGAGTCAAAATATTTTCTATTTAAATGACAATAAAATCGTATTTTTCATGACAGTATTATTATTTAAAATATTTGGTTAATATCGTCACTGAACAACTGCAATAGCAGAAATTTTCTATTTTAAACGTACATTATTGTAAATATAGACCACCCTGACGACTATGAAGACGGTGGCTTCGAGACTAGCTAAGTTAACCAATACTCTGTTCTCGAAGCAGCCCTCAAGATTGGGTTATTGCAAAGCATTTCGCATAGTTTATTATTATTATTTTTTAAATTTAGATTTATAAAGGGCGAAAAAAAACTCCTGATCACCCGCAGAATTTGAAATGGCGTAGTTCTTATATGAGAGGGTAGACTCCCACTTGTTTAACACTTCAGCGATGATCTCCTGATTTTCACCTAATGCTCCGGCTAGAGACCGAGGAATTCCCATTTTCTCAGTAGGGGAGAGCGGGGTTGGTTGGCAACAGTTTTCACTTTTTTGATTGTTGGGTCGTTCCTGTTAATGTAATCCCAATGGGGTTGATACCACTGTAAACTCCAAGTATTAGAGTACTTCAAGTATTTTTTTCACAACATAATATTTAATACTAAGATCATAGAAAATTGAAGAATTCGTCGAGCCAGAGTACGACATCTAACCCCATATGTGGGGCAGGTTGGCCTAGAAGGTGGGGTTGTTTTTTCATCTCATTCAAGTACTGCCTGACACATATTATTTTTATTAAAAGCTGCACTATAATGGTATAATAATTTTGAATTGTTTTTAACAGCTTTTAAGGGAAAATAGAATGACAATAGAAGAAGATAGAAGTTTAGACTGTCGTCACTTTTCGCATAAGAAAAATTGCTCTCATCTTCCTCGCTGGAACTAAAGACAATTGGTAGTTTCACCTTTGATTATGTTTACCTTGCTTTTGTGAATTGCTACTGCGCCAAAAAAAAAAAGTTGAAGAGAGCCAACTAGCCCCACAGGAGATATCACATGAAAGATGACAGCCAGGACAGGGGAGAAAAATCATACAAGAAACTGGTTAATCGAAAGGTTAGGTTTTTCAAAGGAGTTCGGGGCTATGTGAACAGAATTGGAGTCAAATGTTTTTCCATGCCTTTAAACCAACTTTACTGAAAATATAAAAATTTACTTACATGTTGTAAAATCAATCAATGAAGCACAGTCTTATCTACACTGTCAGCATCGGATTGAAAACTAAGGACAAGACTCCCGAGGTCGAGCGGGTCACATGGTACAATGGTGGAGCCTTCACAACAGGTGTGACGGAAACTATAAGCCAATGGCCAACCTACCCCCTATGCCAACAAACCCCGCTCTCCCCCTATAAACTGGACAATCCTCTATTATATGCTTCACAGATAGTATTGTTCATTTTGCAAAGTTTAATAATGATATAAGTTTATTTGTTGTTCATAAATTACAATAATTATAAATAATTTTTGCCTAATAGACATTCCTTTTTTTTCCGACTTTTACAACTCTGCCTTTTTTTTTTTTATTCATCCTCGCCTTTTAGGCTATACAGGTTTTACCGCCCAGGGGAGAGGATGGGGATAAATGAGATTAATGCCGAGTATTATTAAATGTCCCCTTGAACAACTCTATGTCAAATGTCATCACTATAAGTAAGTTTGTCTCATACTTTTTAATCTTACTAGTCTCTGTCTCTGTCACTACGAATTTTAATCTTATTAGTTTTTGTCACGTATTCCCCTGTTCTCCATACCTTCCTTGACACCCTCATACGAGTTTTTCATTGGGCGACTTTTGGATGCGTTCTTCATTATTCATCCCAACAATCTTCTAGGCTATCTTGTAACGTTAATCCTTGTCACATGTCCAAACTATTTAACCTAAACTATAGAGACTGTTTTCACCTTTTGCCATATGTAGATATTTGGCACTTTTCCCTAACTTGAGATACCAAACGACCGCCTATAACAGTTTATATCCAGGGCTAGAAGTCTTTTTGACTGAGTATTTTCAGGAGGGATTTATATACAACTTTTTAGCTTTTAAGATCCCTATTATAAGTCTTGATATTGTTAATACTTTTTTCAATATCCATGTCTGTCTATACGAAAAATAATTAATTACAAGGTTTTTCTGGGGATATCTATTGCAACTTTTTAATATACCATCTACCGGTTGTCTGTACATATAATTGTTATATATAAAAAATATATATATACCTCATTTCCTTATTTCAAATGTTCAACTTTTATAACAATTTTCCATGGTTGTGTAAATGAGTGACAATGAAATAGTCAACAGCAATAACATTTTTTTATAAAAGATGATCATGTGAAATAAGGAAATGACGTATATATTTTTTTATATAAAACAATTATATGTACAGACAACTGTTTGATGGACTATTTTTAGTAACTAAGCGCGAAACGTTGGGCGATAACCCGTGGAAGAGATTGCTTCATTAAAAAGGAAAAACCTAAAGAAAAAACGTAATACAAACTCTTCCTCGCTAAATTGAAAATTGCAACAAGTAGATTATTTATAATTATTTCTTTTGTCTAATATATTGTCATATTCGTAAGTTTGTTATTTTTTTTTCTAATAAAAACATACACCTTTAGCTGGAACCTTATTAAAGATAAAAAGAATAGATTTTTATTTCAATTGATCATATTATCATAATTTTTTTACGCTTATCATCAATACGTAGTAATGATCAAAAGTATTGATTTTTATATCAATTGATCATATTTTTTTAGGCTTATCAATACGTAGTAATGATAAAAAGTATAGATTTTTATTTCAATTGATCATATTATCATAATTTTTTTAGGCTTATCATAAATACTTAGTTAGTGTTTGGAAGTTAGGTAAAAGTTAAAATCATACGACACCGGTTTTGTAAGTAAAGCGTATTGCATTGCCATACCTTTTGGTTTACTTAATACCTTATTAGAATTTTTTCTTGTTTTGATAGCCTTAATACATATTTATAGTAAATAGCTTAAACCTGAAGCGCACCCTGTATAATCTATAATCCTTATCTTTTTATTCTTCTCCTTCCTAGCCTTTTCGGTTACCCGCGGTTTTTCTTGGACGAGTGGTGAGTAGTGGTGATTAATGCCAAGCTATTAACAGAACCGAGGCGCGCCTAAATAAATTGGCTGGATAATTTATCTGACGAGAAGCTGTTGCAACTTGCAGGCCCTCCACGTGTTCCATTAACAGCGTGTTAAACGCTTTATCATAGCTGGCATGGCCTCCTGTATATATATATATATATATATATATATATATATATATATATATATATATATATATACAGTAAGAGGTAGGCCAAAGCGCAGTAAGTATATGGGTTATTATTAGTGTCCGACCGAAACCAAAATTTTAGCCGAAACCGAAACCGAATTTCGGCCCTAGTCCTGGTTTCGGGGCGAAACCGAAACTTATTTAGGTGTATATATAATAGATGTAAGTGTGTAATATGTCTAATTTAGCAATAATATCAATGAAAGCTTATAAAATAAAAGTAATTTAACTCAATTATTCATATAATACGTGGGCTGGTATAGAAGAGAGGTAAGACAGGTGTACTAGTTAGGTTATAGGATCTAATCCCGGCCCCTATTTCCTAGTACGTCTGGTACCCGCGGGATGTTAGACCATGTTAACCCCTTTACTAGTACAGCTCTAAAAGTTGAAATAATAGACTGGTAATAATAAAAATTCATATTATCATGGCTAAATAATAAATGATATAGTAAATGTGTGTCATAATAAAGCCGATGGAATATAAACTGACGGACAATTGAATACGTAAAGCTGAATCTCAGAAGCTATTTAGTCTACTGAGTTAATTTTGGTCTCAGTTAAATGTTAGTAGATGTAATTTAGTTTAAAAATTTATAGAATAGTTTTTGTACGAAAACGTGCACTTCATGGAGAAAACGAAAAACGTTTTTGGGATGTTGGTGATCCGGTGATCGGGGAAGGGGGCTGCAAAGGTCGAAAAATTGGTTTTTGCATCTAATTCTTATTCCATACAAGAACAAAAAACAAAACTTACTAGCTCCTTTTGATGCAACTTCAGCTCCCTTTTAATAAAAAGGTTACTGACTAAAATATTTTTTCTCATTTGATTTGAATGTGTGGACAAGTTAAGTTTGAGTATTTAGAATATATTTCTTAATTAGTGTTAATCTTTTTTTTTTTAGAAATCAAATTTTATTATTCATAGGGATACAATTCACAAGCACACAAAAGTCCTTAAAGCTCAATTTATAGAATAAATACTATTCTTTACAATGAATGTAAAGAATTCTGTGTGAAAAGAATGCTTTCATTACAAGTTAAAACCTGATGTAATATATATGGCATATCCCTGTTTGTCACTATCGCATTTTTGTCACCACACCCAACTTAAAGTTTTCGATCAATTGAAGAAACCCTGAAAAGAATGAGGAAAATCTATGTTTTATCGAAATACAATACAAGTGTAATTAACTAAAATAACAGATACTTCGCACTATTAAAGTCAATGGTATTAAAAGACCATGAAAGAGGTCGAGCTAACAAGCTGAAATCAGAAGTCTTACTTCTTTCTCGGAGATATCAGACACAAAACCTAGATTCGAACCCGAATCTAACCGAAACCGAACCTGAGGCCGAAACCGAAACATCGGTCGGTCACTAGTTATTATTTTAACATTTTATAATGTTCCTATGTATAGTATTATTATAAAATGTATTGTTTTTCATTTCAAACATCTATTGGCATGCATCGGAACAAAATCGTAATACCACGCCTTCTTTTTTCTTTTTTTTGTGCGTGCGAACTTAATTGATTTTCCTGTGACTGTTCCAACAAGATCAGAAAAATCGTATGATTTATTGCGATTAGAAAACTGTCAGACGCATGCACAATGAAATATTTCTGTTCCAAAACTAATAGTAAAACTGCATCAACTTTTTATGTTATTTCACATTTAAAGCAGGTTGGGATGATACTATAAGAAGCACCATAATATTTTTCAGCATGGGAATAAAATTTCTTAAAAATAAAATCATATTTTTTCTAAAATATAAAAAATGTAACGGATAATTCCTTAAGCAATTATCTCTCTCCAATTTACTAATCCCTACATATATATACCGCTTGAAGGAAGATGAAAATCTCTTTCTAATGATGAAATAATGAAAAGAAGTGAAATTTAGAATTATAATTTTTTATTGTTTTATTTTTATTTGAATCTAATACCGTAAAATTAATATTAAAAAATGGCCAAACAAATTATTATTGCTAAAATCTCTTTCTAAATATCCTCAATGAGCATATATTACTGATGAAAAGAGCATACACTTACCTTTCAAATAAAATAAAACTGTATGTGGTCTTATGAGTTTGAAGAGTTTTATTTGAATTTATTAATTTAAATTTAATAATAACAAAATAACTCACAATCTATATAAATCAAGATGAAATTCTGTTTGTTTGTTTTTTGTTCTTTATAGAAACAAAAAACAAACAAGCCGCCCCATGTTTTTCTCATGGTCAGCATTACGCTGCATGCTCTAGAGTAGGTTCACCTAAAGATAAGCCCCAGAGGGTAAAACTAAGAATGTAGTATATCCTAAAGCTTTAGAATAATAATCTATTAGTGCTATTTTTTGTTTATAGAATTGTTCACGTTTATTAGAAAAATGAAATTCCCCGGGTGAAACCGGGATATACAGCTAGTTTATTTATTTATTAAATGTGTATTGAAAACGTATTTCTTAGAAAATTACAGTTTCGTATTGCAAAATTAAGTTCAATGTTACCATTGGAGCCATTTAAGTAGATCAGTTGGTACATTACTATAGTACTATATTCAATGAGTGGAGATGATGCTATTTAATGAGTTCAAACTCCATTATGTTATATAACCGACGATCTGAAAAATGATGTGCAGATATTCAACTTATTTAAATTAATTTAAAAAGATTTTCAAAATTTTATTGTGTGTCACAACATATCTTACACCATGTCGAAGAATTTCAAAGATTTTAGAGAAAGAAAAAAACATATTTTCCACAATATACTACATCTGTATGCAAGTAGGAACTAAAATGATCAAATTGAGAATTTAGTTTTCAACTGGTAGAAATTCAAACTTTTTTTGCAAAAGTGCATTCTCCTCGTTCAAGTCTGGAAACCATCATAAATTCTTGAAATTAGTATCTGACTCTTTTATAAATCTATATTGCCTAGGAACCTGAATATTTCAATTATTTTATTAACAGATTCGTAATTTCAGATCTAGAAAACAAAAAGGTATCCCTTCTTTTTTAAATCAGCTCTATATTGAAAAGTTTAAATGTGCAAATACTAGCATAGGTTCGTTTGTTTTAGTCGAAGAGATTAAGTTTTGTAATTATTTTTCATCCAGTCAGTTAGTAAATATTTTTTGCCACAATGCCGGGTTTGTCTTTGAATAAGTAGTGACAAAAAGTTGCACAACGTTTGAGAATGACAAAAAAATTTCCATCTTGAGAATTTGCTTTGAAATTCTATGTATACTTTGTACTTATGTATCTTAGACATTGTCATAGAAAATTGTCATTAATCTTTACTCAGAGAGAAAAGCAAAAAAGAGGTTGTTTGTCGATATTCAATAGAATACATACAAAACATTGTATGCTGTATACAATTTCACAGAGTTTACTTGGTTTTGTTAATAATCCAGGATATGTCTTGATAATATTGATATAAATTAGGTATGTTGCTTCTGTTCAATAATCTTTAAATTGTATTTTTAGAGTTTATTAGTCTTCTCATCTTCAAATATGACCCTCGACTTGAAGAAGACGTCATAGAGATTAAGCATCCTAAACTTGTTCGCACCCTACCTGGCGATCAGCTCGGTGTTAATACACAAATCCAAAAGCTGTTTTGGCCAGATGGCTAAATATTTAAACCTTTTGATCCACTGAACTACTTTTAATAGACCCTTAACTTTGCATTGCTTACGAATTGCAAGCGGTCCTCGAATTCTTCCGTTGTGTTCGATATAGCACCAACACATCAACAAACGTTCACATTGCTACTCACACCTCGAACGATAAATCGCTGATCACTTCACATTGAGATTAATTTAATTTGATGCAATCTACTTATGGATTTCCTCGAATACAAATATGATTGCTATTCATAAACATTTTCTTTACCTCCGGAAAGCGTTATAATATTTAAAAATGTTTTATTATCTACCAGAGGTTAGTACTCAACCTAGTTATTCGATCTTGAAACTTCATCATCTCGAAATATTTTCAAGTTTATATATAAAATTCCTTAAATTATATAATGATATTAGCGTCAAAGTGTATGATTATTGCTTTGAAATTTACTTTTCGATTAATTGCGGTATATAGAAGCTAGAAATGGATTAAACTTCATTACCACATCATGGATATTAACAATTATTTTACTAAATTTATTAATTTTTAAATATATACGTTGAGTGTTTCGGATCAGTGTAGGTAAAAAAATATCATTGATTGTTAATTCTTTAGATTGATCGCTGTTTTTACTAGTTGTTGGTTTTGTGTTGAAAATCTCTTATAGAGCTTTCATAAAAAAATATAGAAATTCAAAAAATTTATATTAAAAAGCTAAGTATGTAATTATATTACGCACTTATATGTAATTATATTTTAGGAAATATTTAACAAAAACTTGTAAATATGTAAGGACAAATAAGAAATTGATCAGAATATACTCATTATAAAAAATAACATGTATTATCTATAGCAGTACATTTTTGACATACATATATATATAAATGCAAATCATAAAATTTACCATCCTCAAACACGTCACTCTATATTTTTCTAGCTTCACTATACTACAAAACCTACTGATGGGTATGCGATTTCATTAAAAAAAAAAATATGAATAAAAATAATGAGCAATAAAAATAATGAGAAATAAAAACTCAATAAAAATAATGAGATGTGAAAGAAATATTAAAAAAATAGTTGCGAAATATGTAAAAACATTAATTTAAATAGAAATATGTATGTATGTATATAGAAATATAATGAAAATGACTTTAAAGGATTCGAAATGACATAAAAGATTAAATTGAGACTTAGAAAAAAATATGTAAAATCCGTTCCCTATTAATAATCATTATAAAATATATACCAATGATCTGGTTTATTTCATTTTTAACACGTTTATCAACCATTATATTTGTTTATAAATAAAATCTTTTTATAAACCTCATTTCATTTATAATATTATGTAATATAATATTTATCTATACGCTTATATTCGTATCTGAAGCTGATGAGTATTTTAGTGTTTAGTATTAATATAAACACGGTATGGAATGCAGTATAAGAGGTTTTCATGCACTAAAAGAAATTTAGAGTTGATTGATAAAAAGGTGAAGTGTCATGGGACGTCCTTGACATTCAAGGGCGTCAAAGATATCAATGCCAGTGATAACATGATTGAGACATCCGTCTCTGAGTAATATTGAGGCAACTTTCTGGAAACCGTGGAGTTCTCTCATTTTATTTATAATTTATGTTAATGACATGCAAAGCCCTCCCTTTACGTTCCGTGCCTGACACATTTCATATTTTTTATTGGACTTTATTCATTATCTTGGGGACTTTATCTCAACTTTTTGTCCGAAAAGTTGGTCGAAAAGAAATCTCGATGATACGTATCAAACATTATTCGTTAATAAATCAAAAAGTATGAAAAATTGCCCAGGTATTTTTTTTTTAGTAAAAAGATTACAAAATTTCCTAAACGACAAAAAAGAATTAAAAGCATCATCGCTATAGGATGACCAGTTACTGAGATTAAGAGTTTTGAAACTTGGTCTGTTTTTCCTATAAAAAATCGGAAGTTTCTTTAATATTTCAAGGCTATAAATTATACGTATTGTTTTACTTTTACTTTTCAACAAAGAAATAAATATAAATGAAATTCATATACCTAATGGCATTTTTTTTTCATTGATGAAGCAATGGCATTCAGGTTTTATATACGATTACATACTTCCTAAGCCCATGGGCGGATGGATCCAGCTGGTCGCAAAGGGGTGGCTGCAGGCCCACAGTCCTTCCACTGGATCCGCCAATGTGCTTACAACCACATACACGCACGCACACACACACACACACACACACACACACACACACACACACACACACACACACACACACACACACACACGCGCGCGCGCGCGCGCGCGCATACACACACACACACAATTTGCTGGACTCGATTATTTGGACTCTGGGGACCCCAAAAGTATATTTACGTTGAGAACCGGAAGTCGAAATTTTTCACGATCGCAATACTTTCCCTATCTATTTAATTTCATATATAGGTAACAGGTACTTTTTAATGATCCTCATCCTAAATAAATAAAATTTAGGACTACCACGATAGTATCGTCCGATTAGTAGCATAAAGAGATGTTAAACTAAACGAATAAACTCTAGCTACAACAATATCAAAGCCTTATTTATTATTCCTACATTTGATTTATGTGCTGTGGCTCAGTAGCCATAATGCGTTGAATTAATAATATCCTATTCTTTTTAATACAATCAAATCAAAATTTAATGATAAAGATAACGTTTCAGCTAATCTAAAAGCCAAACAAAATTGTTTGGTAAAGAATTTAGAAGGGTTAAAGTTTTTATTTTTTACATCTCATATTTGAATATCGTAAGTATTAATGATCCATTCATTTAGCACTTACTGGATTTTTTGTGCAGAGGCGAGACTAAATATAAGTAACACAAGTAAAAGGAACTAATAAAGAATATAATTGGAATAGGGTGTAGTACAACCCCCAATAGACAATTAGCAAAAATGTACCAAATCAACCTTTTGCCGTAATACATCTTAATTATATTCAGAATATAACACATGGTTAAATGAGATATCGTCTATTTGTTGAAGTTCTACCAGAAACAGGTTATGAAAAGCGAGCAATCTCAAACCATGCTCAATGTTTTACATACTACTTATCAAAATATAAAATTTTTCATAAATGAGATAGATAACGTTAATTGGTAACCTTTTACAACAATAATATACATTTATTATTATTATTATAATTCACAATTTCTATTTACTGTAGTGCTAGTAGGAGCACAATGATTTTGTTTAACTTGTCTTTTGCTAAAACCATGGGAAAACGCGTTTTTTCCTATTTCATGCCGGAAAAAATAAATTTCTGCATAACAATCCTAAATATCGAAAGAAAATGAAATGTTGAGTCAATAAATAGACTTTCACCGCCATGTGTTCGAAATTTATAGAGCTTACAAATAATCACACTCAACTGTAGTATAATAAGCATTTAATTTGCAATAAAAGAAATATTGAAGCCAATAATCGAGATAAATAACTATCCTATCTTTTAAGCTGGGCAAAACTACAGACAATGAGCAAAATATTATAAAAATCGGTTGAGCAGTTTCTGATTTTACGCCCGACAAACAATCTGAACAACGATCTAAACAACAAAAAGGTTATGAAATCGACATATGACGCCGCACAGTGGTTGAAAATCGATTATTTTCGGAAAAAAAACCTTGTAAAACCCAATCTGTGAGCCGCAAAAAAACAAAGTTGATATTATCATACGATTGAATTTCCTTTAAAATGTATAGGTTTGAGCCCCGCCTAACCGGCTGTTCTGATTAACCGGCAGTGTAAGGAAAATAGAAAAAAAAATTATACATCAATTTTCGACTCGAAATCGGCTAGTTTAAACACTTTTCCTGTTTTATGCTAGTAAGATCATTGATAGTACTTGCAATATAATTTTATTTCATGAAAACACTCAAGTTAGGTAAAAAAAAAAAAAAATCATACGAGGGGTGTCCGTAAAATAAGTTTCCCTGTTGTGGTACGGCCGTGCAAGTTGCGGCAGATCCCTCAGACGGCACCAGCGTGTCGCTTGGACTCCCCCGTCCACATCCCAACCACGGTCAACTCGCTGCCACCATCAGTTCGGCCTTGACAGCCTTGAATGATGGAGCTCCCAATCGCTTCTCCCGCCAGGTGTGAGATACGATCCGTGATCCGTTTTTTGAGTGCTAAAGGCAATTCGGCGACCGAAATTCATTCCCAACTTACGGAAGTGTATGGTGAAACATGCATGAGTGTCCAGATGGTGCGCAAAGAGTTCAAAGAAGGGCGCACAGATGTGCACGATGAACAGCGGGCTGGACGACCATCGGTTAGCGAAGAAACAATCGCGAAAGTGGAAAAGGCAATACGCGAAGATCGAAGACTGACGGTTCGGGAACTCAGCGGAATGATGAATTTTGGGACGAGAGAGGAATTGGAAGAAGAGGTCATGAAGTTCTTCTACAGCGCGGCGGCGGACCTCTATGACCAGGGCATCAAAAAAATGGTGACACGGATGCAAAAGTGCATCGATGTCAACGAGGACTACGTAGAAAAATAGCTTAATGTTCAAGATTTCTAATGATGTAATATACAACGGTAATAAAACATTTTTTTCACTTCTAAAAAAATAGGGAAACTTATTTCACGGACACCCCTCGTACATAGGAACTATCAATTATTTTTGCCGTTATGTTTTAATTCTTAACTATTAAATGTATATCATATTAAAATATAAGATTGGGATCATCCGACTTTAATATAATTTTGATAGATGGTGGGATTGACTGTTCAATGTAGATTTAATAACTGAAACTCTATCTGTGAAAATTTAGTTCCCTTATTCACGCTAAATTAATAGTTTTTTTTAAATATCAATGTTCTAAAAACAAATGGATGCTTAAAAATGAAAAGTGCCGAAGCCTTTAAGTTATCGGAGGTCATGTTAATAAACTTATTATTAATAATTTCCTTATTAATAATAATATAATAATTCATTCTAAAATCACGGTAGGTGAAAAAGTTGATTTATTATCGAACTAACAACGATTCAGACTGACTTTATAAATGATGCTACAGACCTGGTAAGTAAGGCATGATGTTTTACTAAACGATTAGTAATATCCTAATTCGAAGCACAAGCTCCATAGCGAATAAACTGCACGAAATAGCTTAGGTATTTCAATAAAAAAAAATCCCACATGTACAGACGCAGGTGGACGCAGCTAGAATATGTTTTAATGTTTCCTTGAATGTATCTTCTTCTTAAAAAAATGGAGTTTAAAACTGCGCTCGGCTGCGCTTGAAAAATATGGATTACCAAAAAAAATTTTTGTCTTAATTTTATTGCATTAATTCGGGATTTTATTTCTGGGTTAAAACATAGACCAAATGGCATCATTTTTATGCTAGTGTAATATGTGAGGTTGCTTTTCATGATTATGAAGGAAAATCGCTCTAAGAAACAAAAATGCGAGTTGTAAAAATTATTATAGTGCTATAAATTTTCCGTTGAAAAATAAACTTTTTCAATGATCGATTTTCAAAGGGTCCTAACAAGTTTAAAAATCAGAATATATCCGAATAAATTGATGGAATGTGTCAGGTAACTATTCTATTAATTAATATTGAAAAGAAAAAGAATATTCTAATACCTTCAAAAAATGGGTTTTTTCCGCCTTTCAACCACTGTGCGCCGTGTTAATAAATCGAAACACGACCTACTGTATTTGCAATAATTCGCAATAAAAGAAAAATTGTGGTCAATAATCAAGATAACAACTATCCTATCTTTTAAGTTGGACAAAACTTTGAGCCTAATTTCATTAAAATCGGGTGAGTAGTTTCTGAGTTTACCTCCGACAATCATAGGGACACGAGATTTATATATATATATATATATATATATATATATATATATATATATACATATCGTTAAAAAACCTATGTTAAACAATAAAATTAATTCTGTACACCCATCTACTTCTTGTCCACCAGGTACGTTGCTTAATATTGTTCGAGTCATTGTTTAGCTACGAGCTTCTTGTCTCGCCCATCTTAAAATATCCGCCTTCATGATATATGGACTGATGAGTTTTTTTTTTGTTTTTTTTTACCTTAGTATTTCACTTTTGGTCCCTACCCTGCATTCATTAGTGTTCAGATAACAAATCGTTCCGGTTATTGCTTTGTATACTTATAGAACATCAGATCGAAACAAACTATGCACATTGATTTCAAAAAGGAAGGTAGGATGATAAATTATAAGGATTTTCAGTCAATCCTTCAATCACGCCTACGCTTAGGCTCTCCGACTAAAAAACTTTAAAGCTGTGCGAAGGAATAAGAAAGATAAGTTTTCATTTACATCATTAGTCGAAAACTCAGGTGAAACCTCCATGAATGTTATGTGTCATTTAACAACGTTCGGATGTTACTTGTTTTGCCATCAATTCAGGAGCTACCTGTCATCTTATTAAGAGTTACTGTGATAACGGTTACCGATTGTGGAATCCAGAAACGGTAAAGGAAAATTGAATTTGGAAGAAACATCGTATTTGATCATAAAAGTTTTGTCACAAATTTAGATTGCGTTAAAAAACGTCAGCACACAATTATATCTTCAGAAGGTAATAATGACATGCATTACCATGAAATTAGACCGACTGTTGTCTAAATTGACTGTTGTCTGACCGACTGTTGACTAAATTATTTTATCTTGTGCAAGATAAAATAATTTAGAAGAACCAGGTACTTTGGTCTTTGAAGATGAAGAGTTCTTGGGTTTTCCTGAACAAGAAAAAAAAAAAGTTGCTACACTTCAAAACTCTTCAAGGAATATCAGAAGACCTAAGTATTTAGATTACTATAATTACAAACTTTGCTGTTGATGTGTTTGCACTTTCAGCATCATATTGATGCACTAGCAGCTTTTATGCCTGCCTATATTCCTTTATGCACTCTGATATATCTTACAACATCTTTCAAATGTTCCCAATGTAATGTGGAATAAAAATTTCGAAATCAGCCAAAATAGGAAACAACATAGCACAAATCTGTTCTAGATCCTAACATCAGATACTTTTGTGGTGATCCACACATGATTACTGTCTTATGTATTATTATTGCACGTAGCTACGTTTAGATCTAACCATGCGGATCTTGATCAGTGCTGGAATGAAGACAAAGTTATGAGCAACATATAAAGTATCATTGCTAGAAGATGAGATTAATTGCAGATAGTAACAATAAAAAGTAACAAAATCAAGCTGATGATATGCAGGCTCTAAAAATAAAACACTTTTGACTGAAAATCCTGATGATTTATCATACTATCTGAAAGAAAATAGTTGACCATTACACACTTCATTATTTTCAGAATTTCATGAAATCGAGCCGATTTATTATAGGAACATTAATTGAGGCGTTTGGTTTCAAAACCGGTTACATCCATTTATTCCAAAAACATTTTTTTCTTTTTTTTTTTCAAGTTTTTAATGTTAGAAATAATGTGGTAGACCATTTTTTTTTTTTAAAAGACGTCTAGATCCTTCGAAAATAAATACTTAAAGATTCCTTTTCTTATCAGAAGCGGTTCCATCCAAGCTTCACTTTTCAGAAAATCTTCAGTTTTTCGAAATTCCATGTTTCCAAACAGTTGGATGATGTTGACACTCTATTAAGAAAAACATTATGGAGATAACTGGAGATCAATAGGTATCCTAGAATTCTACAAAGTTGTAATAGACAGTACAATATCACCTATCCAAGTAAATATGCATGATACCAATATGGATGTGGGTCAACATCAAGATTTAAATAAAAATTTGTATATTTAAAAAATAAAAACTATGTATATTTACTTCATATTAAATAAAGAGATTTGTTTTTAAAATAATGTCTATTCATAATTTAACCAAAAATTGATATTTTCTTATCAAAGTCAGGTTCATCCAACATATTTTTTAATGCTAAATGAGATTTAAAAAAGAAAATATGATAACAAGTTGTCAAAAATTTTTGTTTGTAGGTAATTGTTAGCAAAACGACGAAGCAAAAAGAACAAAAAAAAAATTGTTAAATTGATTAATTTTTTTAATTGATCTTTTTTTGATCAGTCCTGAAAAACTGTTGAAAATGGATGTAGCCGGTTTTGAAACCAAACGCCACAATTATCTTTAATAACAAGTTTTCTGCTAAGGATCTTTTTCCTCACTTAGAGGGGAAGAGTGCTGTAAATTGTAGGATTTTCTTTAATGAAGGAGCTCTTCCGTGTTTAATATTTATTTATTTATTATTTTTTTCCCGACGTTTCGAGCTTGTGGCTCATCTTCTGGGGTTATCTTATCTTTAGTTGTTACATTTCATTCAAGCCATTTGTCAAACTTCTCTTTTTAACAGTATAAAAATACTTTTGTCTTTTTTATTTTGTCATACATTTTATGGCCTGTTACACTGTCTTATATTTCCATTGTCACATTATAGTTATTGGCTATAACTGTCATTCGCACACACAGCCAATAACTATAATGTGACAATGGAAATATAAGACAGTGTAACAGGCCATAAAATGTATGACAAAATAAAAAAGACAAAAGTATTTTTATACTGTTAAAAAGAGAAGTTTGACAAATGGCTTGAATGAAATGTAACAACTAAAGATAAGATAACCCCAGAAGATGAGCCACAAGCTCGAAACGTCGGGAAAAAAATAATAAATAAATAAATATTAAACACGGAAGAGCTCCTTCATTAAAGAAAATCCTACAACAAGTTTTCATTTGTGGGCTCTTTTGACTTCGGAACTCTCAAAATATGTTTCCACAGAATTTGTATAAAGGGTTTGACTTATTGAGGTATTTTTGCTATACAGTATAATAAGTATGGCTTTTAGTTACTGAAATAACAATAATTGAGTAGATCTAACTTTCCAGATAAATGTGTTATTGATTCTTTGTATCAGATAATCCCGGCTATAGCCACTAAGAGTTGATGAGCAAACTTCGAGACCTGATGAGAAACGTGGAATCCCATCAAGATGTTTGAGAGTAGATGATTCATCAGCGATTGATTTCCTCTCTGTAATATCCGTGTGTTTTTTTTTTCTTGCATCGTTTATATCTAAGGCGGTGAACACCTTCACATAGTGAAATTATTTTGATATCAAATGTAATCAGGATCCTATCACCAAAAATAATAATATATTTCCTCCGTCCAGTAGAACAGCTGAAGTGATAAAAGTGATAAGAATCGGCCACAGCCATCTCGATAAGAGGGGACAGCTGTTAGCTACCTCATCTTCCTCTCCGTTTAGGCTGTACGGGGTTTTCCGGGCCAGTGGAGTGGGTGGGGGATTAATGCCAAATATTATTAAATGTTCACCCGACTTCCCGACCCGATCCAACATTCATCTCTAAAGCATCCATGATTACCACTCCATGTAAAATAATTATATGTATTTCACTTAATAGCAATATGAAAACTATTAAAAAAAAAGGAAGCCAAAGAGTGACAAGTATAAAAACACAAACATTAAAATAGTTTAAATTTAAAAATCAAAAGGACGTAATAACCGAGTAGTTGAGCGTCCAAATAAAATATTTGTCTGTTTTATTTATTTTACATAAAGAGAACGAAATTGTAATGAATATAAGTAAAATATATGAAAAAGTATATATCTTAGTAAATAAATAAAAATATTTATAACGATCATTTGCATTAATTAACTTCGTTATTCATCATTTAAAAATAATGAAAAAGCTGAGGTGAGCTTCTATTTTCCCTTATTTTAACTGGAAAATAAATGAAAAAAAGGTTTAAATATTTTCTAAATGCTTAAAAAAAAAAAAAAAAGAAAAAAGAAATTAAACTTGAACATCTCGAACCTTAAGGGCTCTAGGTTTAGTACTGTGTAAGAAGGAAGTTCTGTTTCTTGGTCAGCAGTTATTAGATTTAAAAAATTCAGAATTTAAAACTTATTGTATGAAACGGTTGATATTCGAATTTGTGGTCACTATTCTAAGACTTAGCTTTATGAGATGTAATTCGAAATAAACACAACATAAATGAACATTTTGATGGGAGAAACCAAATTATTCTTGGATGGTTGTAGATTTCACATGCCCTCTCGATTATTTATCAGAATTACAGTCTTGTTTTCGTTTTGTGTAGTTTTTTATTGGACAGCTAGCATTAACAAAAATACCGTGAATACTTATTTTATTTTTTTTTTTTTTTATATTGAAATTTACAACTGTATTTAAAGAAATATATTTATTGATTGTGGTAACACTAAGAAAAATATGTCTTGAACAAACATGAAGAGAAGCTACCCATTGGTAGCTCTCAACTGATACACTTAACATACAAGGTTCCGAGGCCATCTTCTTTTCAGACGCCTAGGAGGATTGTCTGGAATAGAGGATGAAGCGAGGATGGGAACAAGAGGATCGGGATTTTATTATGAAAGGATTGGTATCTGGATCGGGCCAAATCGGCAACATATGGGACATTAAGCTCTTTATGGATGAGTTTATTTGTGACGAAATAAGGAGCGTTAAGGATTTTACGAAGGATTTTGGATTGCAAAGATTGGATTCGAGAGGAGTTTGATGATTTGGTGAAGCCCCAAAGCTCGATGCCATAAGCCCTAATAGGTCTTATTATTGTCATGTAAATTAGCCTTTTATTATTAATTGGTAGTTTCGAGCGTTTGTCAAGTAAGAGTTGAAATAGTCGGAAGCGACGAGCGGTTGCTTGTCGTTTCAGTCTTGTGTGGGGATTCCAAGTAAAGCGTTTGTCCAGGTGAAGTTCTAAGTAATGGATCTGTTCGCCAGGAACAAGTGGAGGGTTATTAAAGGATACTGTAGGACAGGGGGTAGTAGGTTTACTACGAAGTGTAAATGCGATTTTAACCATAAAACTATTGTTACGGGCTTTCGGGTTCGATAAAATGAACAATTAACACTATAGCAATAATTTATTAATCAATACTCACAAGGGTAATTACTGCCTTATTATCAGATACAAACCAGGCTGTGTATGCAGACTCTAATTACTTATAACTAACCGCACGGGTTAAAACAAGAGTCTTTTCTACGACATACACTATCACCACAATAACTTATCACAATAAGGCTTACCACTTATCACACTATCTTATCACAATAGACTTATCACTGTTCACTACGAAGTCCACACCACGGGTGTTGCCAAACAACTCCGCTGAGGCCTGTTAGAGCCGGTATTTATTAGTCTTGGATGGATTCTAGAAGGTTCGGGGATCATCTAGAACAGAGTCTTTGATCTTCCCCGACAGCCAGTGCGGCACCGAACAACGGACGCATTGTTCACCAAAGGCGCTTTGTCTACTACCGCTGGCCGCAACACTACCCCCTCCTTAATGCTGATCTGTCCCAGATCAGGTCGTGAATGGGATGGAGTAGGCTCAGGTGTTTTCTCCTCTTCAGCTTCCAGCAGGACTTTTCCTGTTTTCTGACCAAGTGTTAGAAGCACAGCAAGTTTCTTGGCACTACCAGGTGAAGCCACCCTCAACGAAAGGACACTGGCCGGTGCAACAGAGTCGAGCTCCACAATGCCAAACGTATTTGACATTATAAAAACACCAGAAGTTGGGTCCGGGACCTGGCTTGGATCAATCCTTACAACACTTGCTTTGGAAACCAGCACCTGTTGGTTGTGAGGGTCTAGACCAATGCTCTGCCCAACTAAGCTTCCGTTAATCGCACCACGAGCAGCTGATGATTTGCTCTCATCACCATTCGATTTGAGTCCTACTTCCGCTGCTGGACTCTCTGTAGTCCCATGGGTAATATTGGGCTTAGGAGGAGGCCGTCCAGGTCCTCGAATGATGCCACTGACTGTCACTTTACTGTCAGTTTCTCTTTCCAATTTCAAGTTCTTTGCTAAGGGGTCACCATCCTCATCAGAATCAGTAACAGGCATTCTCCTGTTTAACATTTCAAGTTCCGCATCATCAGGCTTCATAGACCCACACCAAGCCTTTCCCTGATTCAACGTTCCTTGCTTGCTGTACCTGATTAGCCGACCACTGATTGAAAAGTTTCCAGCCCTCCCCGATATCGCAGTCCTCTGTCCATTCAAAGACCACTCGGCCAAACTCTCCTCAAATGTTCCAAACAGACGCCGACAAGCCTCCAAGCTTCCAGCCGGCTCCCAGCCACTCTCTTCAGAAGGGCATCCCTCCCATCCAAGGGTGTATCCGGCCCTCCTCGATACGGCTGACCTCTGTCCATTCAAAGACAGCTCGGCCAAACTCTCCTCAAATGCTCCAAACAGACGCCGACAAGCCTCCAAGCTTCCAGCCGGCTCCCAGCCACTCTCTTCAGAAGGGCATCCCTCCCATCCAAGGGTGTATCCGGCCCTCCTCGATACGGCTGACCTCTGTCCATTTAAAGACCGCTCGGCCAAACTCTCCTCAAATGCTCCAAGCAGACGCCGACAAGCCTCCAAGCTTCCAGCCGGCCCCCAGCCAATCTGTTCAGAAGGGCATCCCTCCCATCCAAGCAAATATCCATATTGCTTTTTTTCTGGATGGGACCTTCGGGAAACAACAAACTCTTCTTCCTTATCTTGGAAGATATCACCACCCTCGAGCTGATCTCTCATGCTCTCATTATACTCCGCTCCCTTTTCAACACCAGTGGTTGACTCCACTTCCATGAATTCTCCAGGCGAGACCCCCTGAACAAGCCTTCTTTCTACAACAGGCTCTTCCTCATCGCCTTCATCAAAATCTTCCTTGTCAATTGACTTCCCTACTGGCGATGTCTTAATGTCTGTATCAACAGGGTTAGCATACCCAAAAGAACTAGAATTCACCACAGTCTGTCCAGCATTTCTTATCCTATCAGGCATGTGTCTCATGAACCCCTCTTCGAAATGAACAGCATTGCGGCAAGGTCCACACACAAAAGGATCCACCTCTCTCAATCCACCAAGCGGCACCTTCACATCTTCAACACTCACTTGAGGATCAAGGTCGAAGGGCTCTTCTTCTTCTTCTTTATCATTTTGCGTAGCACTAAGAACCTTCTTAACCGAAATCTTAGGAATATCACTATCAACTAACTTATTTTCTAAAGTAGTAAAAAATTCTGATAACGTAGAAAATAACTCATTTTGATTTTCTAACAACTCATTTTTCAATTTACTAAATTCTGTTTCAAAAAGAACGTGATCTGGATCTTCTCCACTACTAATTAAAGCTTCCCTGAGCCTTTGTTGCAATATAGACTTGTTCCCAGAAGTATCCAAATCGCGTTCTTCTAATTCACTTTTTAAATCTGCTACTTTCAAATCATACAATCTCAAGCCACCGGTTGACATTTTAAATATTATATACAATTATCAAAATTAAAATTAACAAATCAAAACTTAAAGACTAACAACAATAATTTGATTATACCTAACAACGAAAAAAAGAAATCTAATCCTATACACAGTTACTAAGATTTAAATTACAAATGAAATTCCCAACACTATAAACAATAAACTAAATTATTAAAAGAAACCAAAAAGATTAGATAAAACTCAAATATTAAATAAAATAAACAATATTCAATATAGACAAACAAATTTTCAATAGCCTAAATTACAATAATTAACTAAAATAACAAACAGAAAAATTATTTACAACAAACTAAATAAATACGCTAATGCTAAAAATATACCCGCTTCCGACACCAGTTGTTACGGGCTTCGGGTTCGATAAAATGAACAATTAACACTATAGCAATAATTTATTAATCAATACTCACAAGGGTAATTACTGCCTTATTATCAGATACAAACCAGGCTGTGTATGCAGACTCTAATTACTTATAACTAACCGCACGGGTTAAAACAAGAGTCTTTTCTACGACATACACTATCACCACAATAACTTATCACAATAAGGCTTACCACTTATCACACTATCTTATCACAATAGACTTATCACTGTTCACTACGAAGTCCACACCACGGGTGTTGCCAAACAACTCCGCTGAGGCCTGTTAGAGCCGGTATTTATTAGTCTTGGATGGATTCTAGAAGGTTCGGGGATCATCTAGAACAGAGTCTTTGATCTTCCCCGACAGCCAGTGCGGCGCCGAACAACGGACGCATTGTTCACCAAAGGCGCTTTGTCTACTACCGCTGGCCGCAACACTATATTTAAAAAAAAAAAAAAAAAAAAAAGAACCTGCAGGTACTCAGTAAAGCCGAAGAGAGCCTTAGGTTCAGTGCCATGTTAGGAAGTTCTTTTTCTTGGTCAGCGGATGTGGAAGAAGATGCTTTGACCGTGATCACGCTCAGCCACCATGTACATGATGTTAGTGGCTCTTTTCCTTACCGGCTTTCTTGATAATATAAGGCAATCAAAAATTTAAATGGCTTCCTCTTCTTTTAAGATGAGTTAACGATAATTAAGTATTACTATTTAAACAAGTCTTATCCATACAAGTATATTTATAGTTCTTTCCCCATAAAAGACAAATAAAAACATTTTTATAGGAACAACTGAATTAAGTTAAAAAAGGTTATATCTCTTAACGTATCCGATTTCGATGATTTTTTTATTTATCTTTAGTTTTTAGTGAATTTAATTGACCAGCCCTTGATTATCAAAGAAAAAAATTACCGTTTATGTGTACTCACTAATATTATTTTTTATTCATCGTAACTTTTTATCTAGCTATTATTTGGTAAAGAATATCAAACATATATTTAAAGGGATATGATAAAAAGATCTTCATAATGAAAGGAAGTTTCATTAAAATCGTAAAGTCTGCTTTGGGACAATGATAAATAAATTTTTATTTTTGGTCCCTATTTGATAAAACAAAAATATAAAGACTTGCAAAAGGCAGTTCCCCCACACAACCGTAATTTACATCCAAATATCCAGCCCTCTATATTCGGAGGGAACGCAGAGGTGCATATAACTTTAACAACCTAAAAAAACAACATACTGTAGCTTCAAGAAGTATTTCAAAACCCTACATAATTTAATTTAATCAATGTTATAAATGAATGTTAAAACTTTCGATTTATAAATATTCACTGAATTGTAAATAATTCTTTCACTAATCAACTGCTTCAAAATAATTAGAGACGGACCAATAGAAACGTCTCTATAAAACGGGTGATCCCGTTGGCTAATGAAACCTCATAAAGTTCCTTATTGATACGACTTTCTTATTGGCGGCTTTATTATCAGACCCAGCGATATGGCCAATAAAGTAGCCAATAGGAATTATGCTTTCTTGTTGATAAGAAGTCGAATTGATTACATCCTCAGCGAGAATTATTAGTCGTCGAGAAGCAGTATCAAAAGAACGGTTGAGTTGGGACAACGCAGCAGACGAGACTGTTTCTAAGATCGCATATCATGTCCAAAAGGTAAACTAGATATCTGTCAAGTGAGTCATCTTTAAAAAAGTTAATATATTAACGTATAAAAATAGTGTGCAATGTTAACAAATAAATATATCCATATAATAATATATGAAATCTCTATATATATAAGAGGCTTTGTCCTGACTGACAGAATCAACGCAGAGCAAAAACTATTAATGATAGAAACTTGAAGTTCGGAATTCAGATTTTAAACGCGTAGGTAACCACTAAGAAAGGAATTTCAAAAATGTAACCCCTAAGGGGCTTAAATGGCGAAATTGTCGTTTAACTCTAACGGAAATCTATTTTTGAGATTTTAAACCATATTTGAGATTTTTATTTGAATATCGATTTAACGTTACAATATTATTAAAATAGACATTCACATAAAATATGGCTGCTGATTATTTAAATATTAGTGGTAATCAAATTATGCACACTGTGATTCCCATGATTGGGGATGATGCGTGTTTATTTCGATCTCTTCTCCATATATATAGGTATGAGGCTTTGTCCTGACTGATAGAATCAATGCAGAGCAAAAACTACTAATGATTGAAACTTGAAGTTCGGAATTTACGTAACCGCTAAGAAAGGAATTTCAAAAATGTCAAACCAATAAGGGGTTTAAATGGCGAAATTGTCGTTTAGCTCTAACGGACACCTATTTTTGCACTTCGAAAAAAATATGTAATTTGGACTCTAATCTAATTGGATATCTAATTTTAAAGATCTTGATACGACGATTTTAACTCGAAAGCCCCTACGGAACGTCGAAAACCATGTTTTAAAGCCGAAAAATGAAGCTTTCACGACGAGTAAGCAATTTTTTGTTTCGGCGGTTTTAGTAACTCGCTCCATTGCGCCTCTCCCTCTCTTCTACCGAGCCGGCAGCTTCCCCCTCCAACATTCCACCTACCGGAAGCTCCGATTCTACTAAATCTCCTTTACATCAGTTAACATATTATATTAAATCAATACCAAGATAATGATCACACAATTGATTTTAAAGGCACGCGGGCAAAGCCGCGACAGGGAATGCTAGTAATCTATAGAATTGATTAAAGATCAAAAATTTTAAATATATACTTGATGATTTTCAGTTATTTAATACAGAAACCTTTAAAAAAAAAAATATCCTCTAAAATTGATGTTTAGTTTTCTTCAGTTTAATTCATTATATTTGATTTAATTTATAAAACGTATAAATAATTATTTTCGCCCTTCAAATAACTTTGGCAATCAGTAATTGATTTCCATATTATAATTAAATAAGGGCTTGTTAGGCATGGGAAACGGTGGCACCCAGCCCTGGCTTGTTTCAGTTAATCTGGCTTCTTAACGAAGGAGATCTCTCATCCAGCGCCTTATTAATCTCCTGTTTATTGGCATATCAGCGGTTGCCATATCTCTATTAAGTCGGTTGAAATGACCGTGTAAGTGAGTATGGAAATGTTTATAAAGTGTCTGTATATGTTGGCCTACTGTTTATGTTTGTAAGTCAGTAGTATCTCGGGTTCTGTTAGGTACGTACTATGGTGCTTTTACTCTGAGTCTTAGGAGAAAAGATCTGAAGTCGTTGTAAGTGGGTCTTATTGGCTGCTCCTCATATCTGTGAAGAGTATATCCATATTTGTTTTAGCAAGTACAAATATGTATTTAATTTTTGTCTCAAACCCAGTTTTGAAGTTTAAGAAAAAAGTGAGTCGTTTATTAAGGGTCTTTCGTTTCATCTCAACACGAGGGCCCCATGTCATCTTTCTGCCAAAGGTAAGACCAAGATAGTGTACGCTGTCAGTTTGAGGAATTCGGACATTTTCTATAATAATTGGAGGGCAAGTATTTTTTCGAAGAGTAGACTGCAGCTATTTATGCTGACGATACAACGATTCCCACTAAACACAAGGATCATATCACATGGCTCAATAACTTTACAACAATACTTTCATAAATTAAACGACGTGTAAATATTCGACGAAATCTTGTCAAATCCAAATAATTTTATTTTTCCAACTGTTCAGTAAGTAGAGAAGCAAATTGAGGATATTTAAATCGGTGTTCCTTCCAGTGCTCATGTATGGATCTGAAAGCTGGACAATCCTTGAAAAGCACATATGCAAGATAACATCGGCTGAGATGAGGTTCCTGCGAAGAATAGCAGGGAAGACAAAGAGAGACTTCATCAGGAATGAAAGGACTCGCGAGGATTTACGAGCAGTGCGGTACATCCTAAAAGAGATGCAACAAAGTGTTACGTCCATATGTATACAGATGGGACGACACCGGAAAGCTGTTGTACTTGGAAGCCAGACCGGAAGGAAGACGACCTCATGGCAGACCTAGGAGCACATATATCGACTACATTGGGAAACTGGGGACAGCAAGAGGAAGCACCATACCGGAGATGCGAAGACTAGGCGGGGATAGAGACCAGTGGACCAGATGGACTGGAACTGCAACTCCATGCCTGACAGCACGCAAGAGGTAGAGGAAGAAGTAAGATTAGTAAAAAGACATCAGATGATATTCGACATTCCGTTGATAGTTGCGGATTCATAATAGAAGAGTATTTGTATTTATTATGTAAACATTGGTCATCTGCTAGATAATTAATTTATAATTTTTAAACTATTTAATTAGAAGATAAAAGATTCGACCACGGCCGGGAATCGAGCCCAGGTCCTTTGCATCTACGTTGCACCTATGGTAGCTCACGGTTAGCTCAGTGGTAAGAGCACTGCAACGTAGATGCAGAGGACCTGGGTTCAATTCCCGGTCGTGGTCGAATCTTTTATCTTCTAATTAATTAGTTTAAAAAAAATAGAATTTCAATTTTTTTTTTTTTTTTTTTTTTTTTTTTTTTTAACTTTTTAGGTTCTACATATTGACTACTGCGCTTCTCTTGGTCTCAACTCTCTGTACGGAAACAGTCAAGGAAAAACAAGACTTCACTATTTTTTTAGGTTAATAGGTTTGTTCTTTAGCATCAAGTGTTCCATGATAAAAAAAAAAAAGGAACAAAGGCTGGGACTGACATAAGTAATTCTTGTAGAAAAATAGCAGGAAAGGGTTAGAGGAAAGGAATTGCAGGCTTTGCCAAAAGGGACACACAGCAATGGGAATAGGAAGGTTCAAACAGATTAAATAGCCTCTTTTGTCTTGAAATTCCCTCCGGATCTTGTTTCTTTGGTATGTTTATTAACATTTGACATTGTCTTTCTCTGGTGTCATATTGTTTGGATTGTTTGGCTCAAACAAAAACCTTTAGAAATTATTATTTATAGGTCTTTTATTTTCTTTTTTTCAGTACACTGTCTATTTCTTTCAAAGGACACTGGTACTTAGATTATTCGCACTAGTTCGTTCTTAGGATAAAATAAGAAAACTAGTTGAGGGTTAGGATAAAATAATACACACAAATAACTATTTATTGAATAACTTGGCAAAGTTAATATTTAATTTAAACAAACAGAAGAAGATGGTAAATTTGTTGTTGAAAATTGGTTATACTGCACAAAATAAACCTTAATCGCTAAATAAATCTTAGCAGTTAATACGCGCAACGAATACTAACATATTTTTATTTGTACTTCTACGTACGAGTAAGATATTTTCTTTTCATCCGAAAATAGTCGATTTTCAACCACTGATAGGCAAACGGACTATAGCTTGTACAGACTATGACTTGTTCGAGTCGCTTTTATTGTACACATGATGTTCGCTAAGACATATATCATCTTAGTAAATAAATATTAAGCTTACAAATCAGCATTACGACAGTTGTATATTATGTTTTGAATGAATGAATAACTGTTTTTAAAAAACATAACATTTTAAAGCTAAATAAAAACATTAATAGAACTATCGTATTTTGTAAATACATCATTTTACATCTCCGAGAAAATAATAATAATGAATAGATGCAAAAAGAAGAAAAGAATCGCTTCACTCTTACTCAAAGTTGATAATGAATTAAATATATTACAATACATATTTACACATAACTATTTATATTCAATTAATAATATTTAATAATATAATTTAATATAACAATGTATGAGATATAACGCACAAGACATATAAGTATTATTACTTGTAATTGAATTCTTCCATAAGTCTACGTCTATAATTAAAACTCAGCGTTATTCAGTCCTAATTAAGCTTAGTATTCGGTTGGTTTCCTTCATCGCTCCATTGTACGTTAATGTGGGAAAACACTCTTTCCTCACTAGAGTTGGAGCTTAAATAAAGAAGTGACTAATTCTCGTTGAATATGACTTAAAATAAATTTCTACTAACTTTTTACTTTCGCTTACCTATATATGAAATATATAGTAAGGGAAAGTACTGCGATCGTGAAAAGTTTCGACTTACGGTTTTCAATGGAAATGCACGTTTTGGGGTCTCCTGAGTCCATATAAGTCCCGAGAAATTGTGTGTGTGTGTGTGTGTCTGTGACCAGACTAGCTCAAAAACTATAAACCGTACGAACCTGATATTGGGTATTTAGTATTCGTATATGCCCGTGATATGACAGCAAAAGTTTCATCAAAATTAGTCAACCGGAGAGGGCACTTTATTTCCCATTTTTACGTTTTTTTCGATTTTCAAAAATAGCTTATCGATTTTGATTAACTCGTCAAGTTTGATGAGAATTAAGTATTCTTTAATATCAGGTTAGCTTTATCATTATTAAAATTTTCTGAAGGTGCTTAAATGGGGAAGGAGTCTAGTTTGTTTTCCTATAAAGTACCTTTGATTTTATTTAGGTATATGGAAAAAGTATCGGTCTCTCGTTTCCAATAAAAATAATAAATAGCTAAAGACGAAATATGAAAAAAATTGAACATATACAGGAGAAAAAAAGAATAATATTCCGTCACCTTATAAAATACGTTGAGCTCACACATGCGCAGTACGCCTTAATGACAGACCGATGCTTTATAATTAAAAAAGATTGATGAAAATTATTTCTTTCATGGTAACTTTATGAAGTTTTCAACAACAACTACATAGAGAATTATAAAATCAGACGACTTGGAGTATTACGCTTGCATTGTCGAATCATCACAAGTACAAACTTTTATTTAATAACAAAAGAACTTTAGTGTATGATAAAGAGCAAATGCAAACAAAAATAAGTAAATACATATGGAAATATATGTGACTTTGAAAAATGACATTTAACAAAACACGCTAACTTCTAATCTAACCGAGTTGGTAAGTGAAAGTTGTGTGTTGAGCGCATCGCGCCAGATTTTTTAAATTCTATTTAAGATAAATGCTGGACATGTTCTCATATTCCATAAATGCCGGAAGGACAGGAGGACTAAACTTAAAAAAGGGGATATTTCCTCCAAAAGCCGGACGTCTGCTCACCCTGTTTAGGTCCCTCATCTAAAATATATTATTTTTAACCACTTCGGTATTCAGAAAGTATATTATATTTTACTCGTATACTATTTCTCTTTATGACCAGCTCATCCTTCCAGAATCTAGTCCTTTCATTGAAGATATCCTTGATATTTAATCCTCGGAGGACACCCTTGGAGGTAACACTGCTGTTGGCTAACTCTAACTAATACCCCCTAATATCCTCTACCCTAGCGCTCGCTAGATCTACTTCGTCATTGTTTACTCCCCTCTCCGTTCAGACGTCATTAGCTCTGAGATCTTCGTGCCTTAAACAATTGTCCATGGAATCGCTATTATGTCCTCGGGTATTTTTACTGGCCTTTGTGATAGCTGTTTGTGAACTCTAAGCAATGTTACGGAATTCGAAGGACCTGCGGAAATAAACATTTTTTGAAAAAAAACACATAATAATACGTAAGGAATCATATAACACATATTAATAATTATAGTACCATATTGTCAATGCAGGAGGAGCAAATCCTTTATCTCATTGGTTCTTATACATTTTACCTATGTATTCCATGTCCCATTCTTATATGTACGGATGTGCATTTTTAAATCAATTTTTTCTTAAGGTTCATGAAATCTTATGATGACATGGGTTCCATGTTAAAATATTCCACTACTTTAATTTATTTTTTCAAAAAGATTATTAATTTAGGATGATAAATTAACAGGATTTACAGTCAAAAGATTTTTTTTTGTTGGAGAGCCTACGGTTCGAACCAAAGACGTGGATCATTATCAGGGTTAAAATTGCTAGAAGATGAGATTTATTACAGATAGTAACTAAATCAAGCTGATTGTATGTTTACATGACATGGGTACATATGAAAATCTAATAACTATTCAAAAGATAGTAACAATAAATATGTAAATTTTATTAAATAGCTGGTTAACAAGATAAAATCAAGTATGACATTTACCTTGTTGATTCCAGAGTAATACAGTGACTGAGGGAAAAATTAAAAAGTGAGAAATTCGCTGACTTTAAAAAGTTTATTTTGGGGAAACCTAAAGATTTTGTAGTGAGAGGCTAAGTGAATATTAAGTGACGTATTTATGAACGTTCCTATGGAAGCAGTTAAGGTAACCTTTCAGCTTAAGTGTTCCTTTAGATTATTCTCATTTTATTAACCTTCCTTAACATTTCCTTTTCTTAACTAATTATGCCTTTATTAAGGTGCAAGTTTAAGGTCACCTTAACTAAACAACCAATCAGAAAAGATTGATAAGGGTATAACCTTCTAACTTTGTTAGTTAGGTTATTAAATTAATAAAGATTTTAAGCTATTTGATACCAAAAGCGGATAAGGCCGGTTATAAAGTGGGACCGCTGAGACGTTTTGGGGTACCCTGGGTCCAAATAACCACCTAGCCCGGCGGAATGGCCTGTATGTGTTATTTTGTGTGTGTGTTTGTGTTTGTTTGTGTGTGCGGGCGAGAACAGACTAGCTCTAAAACGGCTAACTGTACGAGCCTTAAATTAGGTATTTGTGGTTTACATATGAATATAAATCCGTCATGTGACAGCAAAAGTGTCGTCAAAATTGAGTAAACGGAGGGGGTATTTAATAAAAAAATGTATCATATTTTTACGTTAGTTTTTCGATTTTCTAAAAAACGTCTCTAATGTTGGATTAAACTCGTTATGTGTAACGATAATCGAGAATTCTTTATCGTCAGGTAGGTTTTAACATAGAAATGGTAGAAAAAAAAATATTTACTTTTTATAAAGTACCTTTGAATCTATTTGATTTTCTTTTTATAAAGTACCATAGACTTTGCATATATGAAGAAATTATCTGTCTCTCATTGTGCCTAGTAATAAGAAATTGCTAAATTTGATATATGAAAATATTCTATAAATATATAACGGAGAAAAAAAGAAAAATATTTCGCCAAGATTAAAATTATTATTTCCCTTAAAAAGTGCGGTAATAATGGCTGCCTTGGTTATGGTCATACCTCATTTAAATAAAGTAAAAATTCCAAAAAGTCGTTTGGTTCTTAATAAATGGTTCTTTTTAATAAGTATTTAAGTCCTGATATTTTTTTTTCTGTTTATATTTCTATTATTAAATAGTTAAGGAGAAGCTAAAGGTAGCTAATCACCTACCTTAGCGCTAAGGAAGGAAAAAGATTACATTTATAGGAACACCTTAACAACTAAGGCTTCCTTAAGATAGGAAAGCGTAAAGGAACGTTTATAAAATTACAATTGTGTTAAGGTTGGCTAAAGGTGTGCATGTTAAGGAAGCCTTCGTTTGTTTAGCAAGGCGTTCCTTATGAACGTTCATAAATATGACCCTAAGTGTAAAACAAAACAACATGAATTGTAAAAACTAACAATATTGGTCTCTGGACTCAATAATAAGATATAAGTGAAAGTATAAACAAGGTAACAACGTAACCATACCATCAGCTGGATTTGGTTACTACTTATTGTTACTATCTGTAATTAATCTCATCTTATAGCAATGATACTTTACATGTTGCTCATATTCTTTTGTCTTCATTTTAGCACTGATGAAGATCCACATGTTTGGATCGAAACGTAGGCTCTCCAAATAAAACACTTCTGACAAAAAGTCTTTAAAATTTATCATCCTTAAAGAAAACAGTTGACCATTCCACACCTCTAGATTGTTTATTAACTTTAAATTTAAGCCCTCCTAAACCGCTCTCTTTAAGCCCTCTAAAGCTCCACCCTTGCGAAGTAGGTTCAGGATAGTAGATGGACCTAGTGATTCGGACTGTTACGAACTTTCGAAATAAAAAATATTCAAATCCTTCCATCCTTTCTCACGTAAAGCTGTTACGAACGGACAGTATTTCAATTATAGGTAGAGGGAACTTAGGTAGGAAAAAGCAAGGCTGTAACTTGGATAGTGTTTAACTGATTTACGTTATCTTTGTTATTTTTGTAGGGGATGGAAAATTAATTCAACTTTGCATTTACAAAATTGATATTTTTAAACACGTTCCCGGCAAATTTTCTAAGTAGCCAAATTCGTAGAGCCGTTCTCACATGTTTCCAGGGAACGTCATTTTATTTTTATTTTATAGATTTTTAGAATGTTTTCTAAGATTTCTCTAACGTTTTCTCAGACTCCAGTCCAATATATAACTCTCCAGTCCATCGCACCTTATATTTAGTCTGCATTAGATCAGTCTAGAAGGTTCCCGACAAGCGTGGAAGATTCACAAACATGTAATAGAACTGTTTGTTCCAACAAAATGTCTAGAACACAATATACTATTGTTTTTAGTCCGTGGCCTCCAAAAAAATAAAAATGCACCACTCATCGATTGAGGCCATCTACGTACAGTACAAGGATTTCCGAGAATTTTTCTTGGGCTAATCGTGACTGATGGGTTGGATAAGATTAAACTGACTAATAACACTTTGGACATTAAGCTTTCTTAAATGCCAGCTTACCGCGAAGTTTAAAAGTCTTATTGCGGACGATAATCCTGGAGCGCTGGCAAACAGATCCTGGCAGGCAGAGCTAAGTAAATCAGATGCTGATGGCCTAATCTCCAAACATTGTGAAATAAATTTGCTGTTTTACAAGTTTAAATGAATGTAACGTTAGCAGCTGAGTCTCCATAGTAAACTTCATACCAATTTACAACCCACTCGTTTTCAACCTCCTTTCTCCATTCCTGAAGATCCTCCGCGAGTTCCAGAAAAAAGATGAACTCGAAATAAATTATTATGATTGAAACGCTTCTTATATATATGAAGAAAAGAAATTTTGAATAACAATAGAGCAGATGGAAGAGTTAAACCTAAATTTTCTGTTGCTGCAAAAACAAAAAT